>JACEII010000070.1:1777943-2000961 GCA_014332785.1 Antheraea mylitta | reverse complement strand
TTTTTTAATTTTCTACGTCAGAATACTACCCTAGGTTTTCACAGGCAGGAATACCATTATTTTGATAACGTGTGACTATGGTTGATACGTTATTTGAATTTAACATTTTAAAATCGATATTAACCTATTGCTGCTTTGGAAAACTAGCATTACTACGAGATACATCGCCGTTGCAATTGGCATGTCCTTACCGACACTTACAGTTTAATCACTTCAACATTAAAAAGGCACGGAATATAACTATTTAAATTGTCAACTGACTTCACGACTATGCAATAATATTGGTAGGCCAATAATATCAACATGCAATAAGTTGATAGATTAGCAAATTGCACGCTGTCTCGTACTCAATATCGAGTGCCAATTAGTCCCCGACTGGTTGGAAGAGCGTGTACACTTCGTGACATGACCCGCGTAACGTTTATGCAAATATCTCGAATGTAACGACCATTTATCATAATAAACAAGGCAATAGCCTATCCATATTTATATGTATCCATACTATATAGAAGTAAAGATTGTAAATATACTTTTAGCTATTAAAAGTAAAAAAAGTAAGTGGGTAGTTCACATGGGGCAGAAGTGAAACTTAATATCCTGCTTATTTTTAGCAGATCGAGATTAATACACTATGAAGGAAGTAAACATTCGTTTATGGCATTATTTGTTAATATTTCAATTTAAGTATATTAAAATGGGAATACACAACACAGAATGTTTTTTAAAAGAACGTGACAGTCATTACGATTCGACAGAAAATTATATGCTATAAATTTTAACGTTTCTTTCTCTCTTTCTGAATATATTTAGAGTACATTAAGAATATGCTATTTCATTCTCTCACAGCCTAAAACCTACACATACATTTATCTTCATTTTGGTACACCTTTGCATATTATAAATTCCAATTCAAACCATCACAAAAATGGTTTTACTTTAATATATTATTATATAATATGTGGAAAATAGAGACAAAACAAATTTAGGCCAATTTAAAAACAGCAGTGACACAAATTCATTGACACCGTGCGAAATATAGCAATGATTGGAGTATAAAAGTATTGTGTGATAATTATCATATCACAAGCTAAAAATCACAGTGATAGACCGTTCCATGCTTATTACGAACCAATATTATTGTAAAATAATATCATTATTGCTTAACTACAGTAATATACAGCTATAATTACCGCATACGCTGAAAGAAACAAGACTGTGGTTATTGGAATTTTTTGCAGGATCATAGGATGTCATGTAGTGGATTTTATATTTTATTCATAATCTTGTGTTATTTCACTCTATATTTTATTATATTAGTAATATTTTACGTAATGTAGCTTGGTTATTGTGTACAAGTGAAGTAAATCAGAAATAATACCTCGGAGCATGCTTCCAACTTGCTATAAAAACTCCCAGGAAAGTTCTAACAAGAGAGCCACCATTTTGTTGGAACATTGAAATGATCGCAAGAAATTTGTAATACCATTACTTTCTCGACAATGTCAGTAATCATTTACTAGAAGATTGGTTCCTAAAAATAAAATAATAATAACTGTGGTTATTTTCTTTTTAAACATAATAAGTAATGCTTTAATGAGTATGAGATTTTCTATAAATAGGTTTAAATTATTGGATTTAAAAATAAACAAGCTAAAATTCGCCTGTCATGTCTCTCATTAATCTCCAATAACGAACTAATATAATTATCATTACTTGGGCATAAAAAACGTACGTTTAAAACTTTTTTATAACGTAACTTAAACTTACAATCATCGTTCACTACACGTGTAGGCTTATGTGTGGGTGTCACCAAATTAAAATTTAAAAAAACTAATTATAAACGCATTAAACATATAAAAAACGGTGAAAGTAGACATCATAATTCCTTAGCGTCAATCAATGTGAATGATTCTCAATATTACATGCGACGAGTCATTTGAGAGACGTGTTTATGAAATTATCCTAGTTGTAATCTTTAAAGGCTTATGTTGTACTTTTTTGATTCGAAATGTCGGTTTATACTGAGATATATTTTAAATGGATGTAACATTAATTGGCTTAAACATACTTTAATTTACGAGTTAAAATCCTAATAAACTTATAGATGCCCGTGACTTGGCTTCGCAGAAACTTAATTTGATGGGAAATATTTTAAAGGCTTTACCATTGAAAGATCTGACAAACATTAGCATTTTATAATCACTGTATATTATAAAACAAAGTCCTCTGCCAGGTCTGTCTGTCTGTTCGCTATAAGCTCAAAATCTACTAAACGGATTTTCATTCAGTTCTAACGAGTAGATAAAGTGATTCATGGCGAAAGTTTAGGTATATAATTTTTCATCTTTTTTATTATCAGAGTTGGACAACGTCCACTGGGATCCTAGTTATATACACGTATATAAATATGAATTAGCTGATCATTTTTATATCACCTTTCCATATAGTGTCTAAATTCTTTTTAAGGATAATTAGGCATTTTTATTATATTCTGTAGATCTAGGTGATCGACCATAATCTCACCTGATGTTAACCACACTAAACGTAGAGAGACTGGCCCTTAATTGCAGCTGCCAGAATACACCTGTAAGTGCTTGGTTTATATTTTGGGGGTGGTAGCTACTCAGGTGGGCTTAGAAAAGTCTCTACAACGCGATAGTTTCATCACAATGGTTTCCTTCACTGAAAGCATTCATTCGCATAGATTTGAACTTACGCCTACACACCATTGGGTCAGTATCGCTTCACACCAATGGCTCATACTGGGCTTAAATTGATTCATTTTTTGGTATTCGTTTAAAAGAATATAGGACTTCGGCACATTTTTGTTAAGGAACCTGGCAGCTGCCGAAAAATTCCAGTGCAAAGTAACGTCTACTCAAATATTTAATGATAAATTTCCCAAAGTAACGTCTTTATTAAGCAAAAACGATAAAGCTTGTCGAATAATGAATTGTGTTTAAGTCGAGAAAATAAAGGAATATCGCTACAGCTCTATGCGATTTCTCGAGATATCTGTCTCAATATATCATCCGTTGTGAATATTCCGCGGTGCGTTACACGTCGTAAAGCTCGATCGATGCCTTTGACTAAATCTCAAACGGGAGGATTTATTGAAGCGAACGAAGGCTCGGAGTCGACTATGTGTTATTCGAGTTGTTTAATAAAAGTGGTAAAACTATGCAGAGTTTCAATTCAGTGGTAACATTATCACCCATCTTATAAAGTAATAGTGTTCTATGAAAGGATTAAAAGGATATATGATTCAAAATAAACTTTGACACTTAAGAAGTTCCAGTTCATACTTCAGGATGTAATTGTAATTAGGACAAGAGTGACTATTATAACATTATTCAAAATATTCATCATTTTACTGTTTATAAGGCGTTATTCGATATCATTATTGATAATCCTAATGCTCAGCATGTGTTGTCGCATCATGCAAATATTATACAATAATCAACAGATGTGAATGGGATTGCAAAGTACACAATATCAGAATAATTGATAACAGTGTATAACAACAATCGTTGTAAAATAATAACAGCGTAATTCATCATTGATAAGAAAACAGCTATTGCATTCATAGTTGTAACCGTGCTTTATTTAAGTTAATTGGAAAAAAATTCAGTGCTGTAACTTGAAACGCGGTGGATGAAAATCTTACTTGAATTTTTATTTGTAATCCAACTTGATCTCAATCGTAATATTACTAGTTATTTCTTAAAAAAAGACACAGTTTTAATTTGAACATGCGATACATTTCTATAGCCAACTTGGTCCTTTAGTATCGACTTGTCTTTCCTATGGACCTTTGTACCAAAGGGTGAAGGGTGAACATCATTTGCATTAGTCTGCAATCTAGGAAAAACATTTCCTGGAATTAAATCAGAACTGCAAGGAGGATTTAGCTTGAAACACGCAACAAGGTACTGCATCCAATTCAGTCACTCACGTATTGACTAGGAATTTTACTATTAAGGTAAGTTTACGCTTCTTTGATTTGGATGTGGATGAAGTGTGTCTAAAGGGGTGAATCAAATCAAGAAGAAAAATGCCTTGATGACATTGTTTAAATTATCTTTCAAATATATAAGGGCTTTGATACTAAGCGACGAAATTAGAAGCATTCGCTTGCTCTTTAATAAACTCTGCCATTAAAATGTTCTTGTTTATTCCACCCTCAGACTTTGAAATGATGTGAAAGTTCTGACAATTCTAATAATATCCTATGAAGTCGATTCCATAGATCGCTTCCTTGTTTCTGGCTAACACCACTTCCTTACTATTACGGGTATAATAAATCATGGAGTTGACCACACCCTTCGTTTGGACCGTTATAGGGCAATCTTTACGATCTTGTCTTTTAATGGATAGTGACGTATTGTATGATACTTATTAATTAAAAGGAAGGGGGCTATTTCACATAGACATTTGTTTTAGGCTAACCATAGATTATGCTGTGGGTAAATGAACAGCTGATATTCTAACACCTTGGACTGATTTTGACGAGATATTCATCGGTAGATAGATAAGTCTATAATGATTAAGTAACCTACTTTTATTTTAGAATTTTAAAAAAATACAAAAAAAATTAAACCGACTTCGAGATTAAAAACTTATAAAGCACTGAAAAGTGAAAATAAATATAGTATTAAATTAACCAAATTAAATTTAATATATATGAATATTTTCACTACCTAGAGATATATTGGAAGTCTCAGTTTACATACAGAGTAATATAAAACCCTTTCCATATCTAACTGACTTCTTTATCAAATAAAATTTATCCTTGATAATTTAATGTACTATGTCCGTAAAAACATTTAAAAACTGTATTTGGTAAAAGCCGGCATAATCTAAATACTAGGAACTGTAACAAATTGGTCGTCCATATTTCATACCTGGCGAAACCAGTAATACTTTTTAGGTATTATAAAGTGGATCAATATGTGAACGGTGTCTGGAAGTGACTTCTCTCTGTAAAAACGATTATATGATGTATTGAAAATATATATGTTAAAAAAATTTATTCGATCGAGTTTCTTGACGGTTTTTATCGATGACTGGGTTGTTTTTCGAATCGGTGGTAATTTTGATATTCATAAATGCCTTATTAGGGTCTAATCTGAATAAAGTATTTTTGATTTGAAGTATTAAAATACGTCAAGACGTTTGTAAGTAATTGACTCATAATTATTCAAACAAACGATTAGCAATATTAGATTAGCTTTACCCGCGACTCTGTACACTATTATTACGTAGTAACTTAATTTGTTTTCATGGTATATTATTTTTAAACGTAAGCACTATTGATTTTTGTTTAATTCGTAACGACAAGTACGTTTCGTACCAAAGTCTCTGAATAAAATCCAAATATATAAAATACGCTTTGATTATGTACATGACAAAAAGACAGACATTTCTATATGATATTCGATATTGGTATGACTATATACCTATATAAAAAGGTAAAATAAAATTACTGTACAGCCAAAAATACAAATGTATTAATATAAGTCAATTACAAATACGAACAGCAACGTTGTCTAGAGGTTTGTAATTTTCTTGAATTTTTTTTCCTTTTTCCAAAACTATGCAACCAAATCATTTCGAAATTAAATAGGCCTAGACTTCCCAGAAAAAGCTGATGTATGTAGTTAATATATAAATCAAAAATAGATTTTCATAATAGTTTTTGTGCTATACAAAAATATTTCGTATTCTTAGATGGTTTATTGCAATTATTCACACCAGCTAGCATGAGAAATCAATTTAAGATTTGCGTTAATGCAAATAATGCGGATTTCATAATGAATAAAGACGTCGGAGCACATTGTGTGGCGGTAACCGAGTGAAATGTAAGTCCCACACGCCGTACATTAACGTACTGTATCAGTATTTTATTGTGACCATGCGACTGGACATAGAACCAGGGTTTTTTGTGGGGGCACGCAAGACACGCAGTGCCATTAAAAATAATTTCAAAAATATAAAAAAATTGCTATAAATACTAATAAAAATGAAAGAGTTTGACAAAATGGAAAAATCAATCTTGGTAAGCTATACAATATTTTTTTTAAGTTTTCTTAATAGGTCAAAGTTATCCATACAAAATCTGATCTATCCTTTTAGTACAGTTGCCGCATCGTACAGTGGTTTGTCTGTGTAGTTAGAGGTCGTAAAACATTATTGACTTACAATTTTCGAAAATTAGTATGCCCCAAAAAGATGTGACAATAAAGGCCTGCATATAACTATCGTTCAACGTGAATTCCAATCCTATTAATTAGTAGCTGCGCAAGGTTATATTTGAAAATATTGAATTATTGTTAAAGAAATTAGATGAATTTGAACAAATTCCGTATAAAGCATGACTACTATTTAACTACGCATGAGAATGAATCGCGATCCATGGCACGTTATTGACGTAGATATTCACAGTTCGTACTTTCTCGGTAATACTCGGTTCTCATCAGGCGATAAATCTCGCTATGGCCCCTGACAGTAGGGATGTCAGATTAATGGAAAAAATCTATTAATTAGGAATCGATGTTTATTTTTTCAATATTAATCGATTTGTCAAAAATCGATTTTATTGAAAATAATTAATCGATTTCTGGAAAAATCGATTTTTATAATATTTAAAAATAGTCATGCTTTCCATATTCCTATAATAAACCTAAAGATTCAAAATAACAATTTATCAGATTAAGAATCAAATAAAATGATACGCATCAAAAATAACCAGTTCAAAACAAAATAAAAGTGAATGTTCCTTTAAACTTTTAAGGTAAAGAATATACAAACTAAATACCATAGAAATTTTCTGTTCTATTAAACATTATATCGTAATAAAAATGAAATGATAAACATCCTAACAAAATGACATTATTAATTCTAACTGTAAAATTCAAAACAATGAAGTTCTCTTTTAAATTTTCATATTAATTATAGTGTGATTGACAAAATTAAAATTGAAGAATTTGTTTATTGAATAATTTCAATAATAATGTATAGTTTTGCAAACTTATCGATGTCGAGTTTGCCATAAGACATTTTTAGTTTTATTGAAATTTTTAATTTTAGAATCTTAGAGAGGTATTTCTCTGTCATAAGAACCACAACAATCATTATAAGATATAGTAACTCATGTTACTTATAAGGTAGTGAGATGTTTTCATTCTATGTTCTTTTTTAATTTGTAGTTTTACTACAAAATTTTTCATTCTATCGAACAGGACATGTATACTACTGTGGTATTATTCTTTTTCGTTATAAAATACTTTCGCCAGCCCTTTTAGGTGTTTTGCGACTAGAAAACATTTTAAATTCTTACAAATATATTATCTCACAATGCTCACTCTTCAATTGTAAATAATAATAAACTTATTTTGAGTTTTTTTTCATCCGTCGCATAGATGTTTATGAAAATCGATTTAAATGTGTAATTTATATAATCTTTTAAAAAAAATCGATTAATATGAATATAAACATCGACAATAAAAATCGATTATAATAAAATAATAATCGATTTAAATAAACATCGATTATTTTTTAACATCCCTACCTGACACTTATGCCCGTTTTCACCATCGTTCCCTTAACTTACCCCTAACTAAGGGATCCTTAAGCTAAAATGTCCCCTAAATCAGCTAACTAACTTAATTCGTTTTCACCATGCTAAGGGACACTTACTAAGGAAGCATTTAGTTAAGCGTCAGTTTTATCGTCAAGCCTTTATTGAAGCAGGCGGAACATGTGCTAGTAACAATTTCAAAGCAATAGTTTTGTGAAATTCTTATGAAAGCAATACAAATGCTACTTTAAAATAAAATGAGTGACCAAAAAATGTTATTTTTAAAGATTTGTTAATTATTGTGTTGGTGCAGGGATGACCGTTTAGTTTTATTGGGGGTCCGCTTATATTTATCCGCGCATAATTATGTACCTACTGAATGTTTCGGTTGGGTCAGTGCATGTTGAGTTAATTTTGATGTAATGAAATTATATTATTTTGATTACTTATTGTGTAGTAGGTACCTATTCTTGTAGTTATTGTATACTAGCAGATAAAGTAAAGATAAGATAAAAATAATAAGTTAATTAAAACAATAAGGTATCATGTGCGCGGTTTTTTCCTTAATTTTGTGTTCTAAACAACAATAATATAAGTTTATTGTTGGATATGTTAAAATTTGCGTAAAGTAGCCCAGAGATTCCAATGTGGACCATGGAAGAAATTAATATTAATTATATTTTTACAAACACAAAATATGGAACAATAAATAATAAAATAAATAAGGCAAAAAATAATACACGGATAAAATTAACAGCTGTATACAAATGCATCGTCATAATAAGGAACTTTTGACGTTTTATTCATTTCCCGGTTTCTTTAACTACCAAAGTTTCAAATAACTCAAATATTTCTTAAATTTACGATATATAAACTAACTAATTACAAATTCAATATGATGTGTTCGTAAAATAAACATCACTTAGTGCTAAGGGATCGAATTTCAGTCCCTTAAAATTTAGGTAGCCCTTAGAGTCTTGGGTGACACTTAGACGTTGGTGAAAACGAAATCTCCCAAAGTGGTCACTTAAACGGGTTTTAAGTGTCCCTTAAATTTAGGGAACGTTGGTGAAAACGGGCATTAGTCCCACACCATACGGACTGTCCGAAATATGATGTCGTTCTCAGTTAGCGTACTTTCTGACGTCATCTTTTATGGAAATTATGTTGCTCCTGATGGACCTAACATGATATTAGATAACATATAAGCTTCCTCAAGATATAAAATGCAAAAAGAATTTTATAAGTGTTACTGGTACCTCCAAAGATTCCAAGCAAAACGCAAAATAAAAATTTCCTTGAACAATTATTTTATATTTATTAGAGATTAAAAAGCAGTTCTTATGATCTTATTAAATAGTTTTCAACATAAATTATATGTCATTTGTATGAGGAGGATGGCAATACAAACATCAACAACATTAAACAGGTGTTTATGAATGAACGTAGGGCATTTGTACTGAACACGCAACATAAAAATACTCCTTTCTTTTTCACACATAATAAGGCCTATTAGTATGACAGCGACCAATATGCTTTTGTGTTAAAGTTAAAAATACAGCGTGTATTTTAAAAAATATCCAGGCAATTAAGCGACACGTATAACTCTTTAAAATAAAGTCGTTTTTACAACATGCTGTATATTAAAATGCATTACTGTATGCAATGTCAACATACCAACTTTTAAAAACCAACCTGTGGATTACCAACGTTAGATTAATATTAGTGCAGTAACATTTAGCTATGCTTATATAGTGCATTCTATTTTCTATTCAGTTTAATTTAAAAATACCTTGTTATTTCCCAGTAGTTAGTGATCTTTGAATTCTATTTATATATTTCCATTTCAATTCGTCTTCAGTTTACAATACCACATACGTTTACATTTAATGAGAATATTGAAAGTAATAGGATTTATTTTAGATTTTCCGCCATTTTAATTACATTTGGTCACTGTACGCGACCTTTCGCCTACACTGGAACATCGAGCTTGCCATACGAGTGTTGTATTGTCTTATTAAATATAATTTAAGGTGCCGTTTCGAATACTGCGTTTTAGCGATTATTTGAAACTACGATTTATCTTTAATGTGAAACATCTATAGGCGGAGGGTAAACCTGAATGTTGGCGTGGCGAAACAAAACATAAATTTTGCACTATTAACGAAATACTCAAAAACATTTGCTACGTTATCTGTTTAAACATAAGATTCATACTGTTTTGTGGGCCACTGGTTCTACTAGTTTACGCGGCACGCGCCGATGACCTAGCGCCCTTTGATAAATGCCGCCTAGTTGAATTTTTGTATTTAATAAAAATGGATAATTATGTAATAAAAGAAATGTGCATTTATTATTTTATGGAACAAATTTGTAATGTTTTATCTTTTCATTATGTCATTGATGATTTCTGTCGTAATCTGTTATTTTAAGCATTTAACTTATACAAAACAATTTCGATGTTTCACATCTGCCAGGCGTCCTGTGACGGCTCTACTTCATAAATAGTGACGCGATAATGCTTTAGTTGATAGCGTATTCGGACACGCGTCGATGGGCATAGGTTCAAATCCTAGCCAATGGATTGGAGGTTTCGGTGAATGAAAGCATCGTGATGAAATCATAGGATGGTGGTGAGGATTTTTCTAAGCCCGCTTGGTAAGATACTACTTTCAACTTGAATATCTGTCGCCAAACACCTTTTGGTGTGTTGTGACTGCTGCATTTGAGAGTTATTTTTTATATCATAGGAGTGCCAACAAACATGTAGGTCACGTGATCTTAAGTGATTACCGTTGTCCATATATACTAACAACACCAGAGGATTCGCAAGTGCGTTGTCAGCCTGTGTTGGATAAGAGCAAAAGGTATGAGTAGGGGGTGAAAGGAGAGGGGAGGTGGGCTTTCGGAGTTCTCACTGACCGAACGAAACGCAATAAAGCCAATAAAGTATAAAAAAAGTTTTACTCTAAAGTTACTTCAGGGATGTTTGATTTGTGGCTATAATTCTTTATAATATTGACTATTCATGTATTTAATTGCTTGTTATTTACATGTAGATTTAGTTTTGAGTTTTATTTAGACTCGAGTTAGTTGGATTGGTTATTTATATAGTCACTGTAACTAAAACATAGATCGAACATAGGTAAATAATTAGCTAAGCAAAAACAGTAATAAATAATAATAAAATAGATGTAACAAATCGCGTTATCAAGCCAAAGAGTTCAATTTTAAAATATTGGAATTAGATTTGGAATATTCATAATCTGAGTGGCCAGTTCTTCTTCTTCTGTTTCTTGTTTTGCCTCCGCAGAAGCACTTGCCAGTGTCAATGTTTCTTTTCAATGGACGTTATAGTACAATAATATTATAAGCGTCGTGTGATTATTTCAATATTCCAACAAGATGGTGGATCTCTTGTTAGAACCTTCCAGGGCGTTTTTGTGACATCTCAGAATTCCATGTTCCGTGGTATTATTTTCCATTCACTTCACTTATGCACAATAAACTAACTATATTACTTAAAAAAACCACCAAATTTACAAAATATAGAACCAAATACCAAGATTATGAATAAAATATAAAATCCACTACACGACAGACTAAGATCCCGCCAAAAACTCAAGTGGCCATTTCTAGAAAATTTTAATGCGCTTTATCTACTAGGCACAGTATCGTAATTTTGTCGTACTACATAAACAAGATACGACTATTTGTCGCATTATCGAAGTAGCACCTTACGCTCTTCTCAATGCACTATAAAATAGATATGAATCAAGCTGTCGACGCAAACCACAACTCAATATAACAAGTAAAATAAATAAATTATAAGGATCCTTCTTTATTTATCCACTGCTAATGCAAAATGTATTTCTATAAATATATTTAATTTTGATACGAACTTAATATTATTATTCGAAAAATAAATCATATTTTTACCAATTTACGAGCACATTATTGACATATTAATTTCAATCTACACTAATATTATAAATGGTAAAGTTTGTGACGTTGTGAGTTTGTGAGTTTGTACGTTGTAGAGGGTAATCTCGGGAACTACTGGTCCGATTTAAAAAAATCTTTCAGTGTTATGTAGCTCATTTATCGAAGATGGTTATATATATCATCACGCTAAGACCAATAGGAGCGGATCAGCAATGACAAATGTTTAAATCGGGATTTTTTTCATCTTGAGAGCGTCCGCTGCGTGTTAGCGTTAGCCCAAAGTAATTATTACTACGCGAAAGAAGTCGCGGGCAGGGAATAGCTTATTACAGAATTCTTTGTTCACAACAATACGGTCAAAGTAACCAGTGTATATGTAATAATAGAGATTATGTGAAAGTGCGTATGTTTATATAAGATTGTTTCCTGCTCCCGTTTTGTTTGCGGTCATAAAAGGATAACTTTATTTTTATTAGTGGATATAAAATCATTAAAGATTTAAGTATTTTTCCAATAGATAAAGTCTGTGTTTACATGTGTTGTAAAATAAATAAAAATAGCGGAGGCTCATTTATGTTCACAGAACAATTGACAAGAGGCAGCCATTTTGTCTCAATTTTAATTTAATATGGCCCTAGATGAATATAAATAATAATATAGTTTTTGGCGGAATTTTAGTTTATTGTGTAATGTCTTTATTTTATATTTAAAAACCTTGATTTATGTAATTGTATTTTGTATTATTGGTGGTGTATTGCTTAATATAGTTCCGTTATTATGCAAAAGTGTCAAGAACTATCTGAAAAGTTCTAAGGCATTTTAGGACATCATGTTGCTGACATAGAACTCAACAAAACACAGGATAATCATTTATCCCACTTATTAAAGAAGAAAGAAGAAGAATAACAATAAAATTTTAATAGAAACAAATTTTATGATTTCGAGCATGCGCATAATTTACGCAAGAATTGTTTTTCTGATGGCACATTTTTGGTGAAGTTGCATGCGAAATTACGTATTAAAATCGGCGTCTTGAGTATTATCTTCTTTTTGAAATACATGGTATGAAAAAGTACGCTATATTGAAGCAGACTTATCATATTAAAGGTAAAGTAAAATTAGCGCAAATATTCACTTGATTATGACAGGAAGTCTCTAGACCGTTACATAGTGTTCACAGCGAGCTCTTCTAACCGAAATAATCTTATAACTTGCCGGGCTTTATTACTTGTCACTGCGTTTAATACCACAATAAACATTTACGAAATGAATTGCCACGTCGCACAGTGTGTCATAAAAGCCGATTTGGCGACACGTATGGTTTATTTGTCTATTTGATGGGTCTAGTTAAGATAAAGACTAGACAAATATACCGACACTATAAATTTGTTTAGATTTCGTAAAATTAACAAAATCGAGAAAAGTCCATAGAATCCAACAAAGGTATATATATATATATATAAGATTAATATTGGAACAAAGAATAAAACTTGTATGTGTTGCTCTGTAAACATAGAAAGTTTATTTATTACATAATAAATAATATAAAACTACGCTAAATTACATAATTACCTACATAAATACTTACCTGTAAACATAGAAACGACATTACAAGTTTATCTTTTAAAATTTTAGTTCATACAATTTTTCTTTACTATTTTATAGATTACTTTGATATGACATTACGTTTATTTTTAATATACTTAATTTATTAGAGTTTATAAATAGAATATGACAAAACTCCATGTTATATTTAAGAAATACATTTTCTTTACATATATATATCTCCTTTCCTTCTATTTTTTATGATAAAATATTACATTGTCTCATAGATTATCACTAGAAGAACCAATAAATACATAAATAATTGGCTGATAAAGCTCTTACAAGGAGCAAAACATTATTTTCCACAATTGCGTTTTTTTCTGACGAACTTACATGTTCGTATTTCCTTTTACTGCATTTATATTTATTATACTAATATACAATAATATAATATTTATAACAAAAAATGAGACGCAACAGACGTTGGGTTCCAGAGTTATTATTTTTTTAAAATCTAACTTAGGGTTGTCAATTAAGTAAGTTATTGTAACATATATTATTAAGTCGTACACAAAGATTTTTATCGTGTCATGGCAAAGGGTTAATAATGAGATAAAATTTGAATTCTAGCATTATCTAGGAAATAAATACACATTCCAAAAAGAGAGTTCCACACTAGGACAAGTTTTGTGTCGCTTTTCTCCTCGGTGATAGTAATCGTGTGGTATTGGGAAGGCCTCCCTCGTTAACAATATGCTTAAAACGAATAATAACTGAGTAAAACTCAGTAATTCAACTGAAGGTGGTATTGTAAAAAACAGGAAAAAAAAATCAAACTGAAATTAGGAAAATAATAGATTTTCTTGTTGGTGTCCTACGACAAAATTCGGAAAAAACGAATGACAGCAACACTGCTCACACTGCATTGTCTGAATCAAACCACAAAATCTCTGCAGATATATTCAGGAATGGCTGGTCGAGGATCCACAAACCGTTCCTGGGGCATTATAAAGTGTATTAGAAATTGATTCTAAAAAAATAAAGTTTTCTGTTATAATTTCACAATTAGGTACGTACAAAATTATGGCTGGTACTACATATCAGTCACATTGCACAAAAGAATGATGTATGGTGCAAATGTAATAGAATCTGTTTCGCTGCTGTCCGCACATGTTGGTGAGTCAAGAAACAAGCTTTGACGTTATGACCGAAATATTATATATGAAAATTGAACCATAAAACTATAGTACCTCACTTGTTTGACAGAGCGTTACTATCTGCATTGTTAAGATTATTACTTACTGGTGGGCGACCAGTGATCGACATTCGACCATAGTTCATTAATTTTTTAAAGTTTGAACTTTATTCGACCATAGTTCATTAATTTTTTAAAGTTTGAACTTTATTAGGGTTGCCTTGTCAAAGGGTATACTTATATAATTAAAGGTTTTCATCGTGGCTACTCAGTTATTTACCGTTTGTTACCATTAATCTTTAATTATATAAAAATTTAAAAAAACTATGTGTAAATGAAAAATTGAATTAATTATAAATTTGAAACAAAAAACAGGTGGCTTAACCAATCTCTCAAACTCTAAGTAAACATAACTTTACGAAAATAAAGAAATCTATCGCAACCCATGACACAATTTTCAATTAATTTTACATGACACCATGAGTGAGTGGTATTTCTGTGATATTGATGATGATTATTAAATGTATTCTGTTCATTATGAGAAATAGTGATATACACAGTATCATCTTTTGGAAAAGTAATGGATACACAGTAGAATCAAATGATGAATCCAAAACAAGGATGTTTTTATGCTATAACTTTTGAAAATAAATTAATTTTTGTTGCTACATCAATGGAACCCTAATAAAGTTCAAACCTAAAAAAATCAATGAACTATATTCTAATGTCGACCACTGGGCGCCCACTAGTTAGTATAATTACTTCATTATAAATAGGCGCATTTGGCGCAAATAATGTCTTAATGCCACTTTCACAAACGGACCACCCACTTAACAGACTATGAGTTTATTTAAAGGTAGGTATCTTGCTTATATGTTATTCATCGCTATTTCTGGCTAGACAGTACTTTTGCATCTTTATTTCTTCCTGTCTTCTATGTATGTATAAACTCAATACAGGCATATTTTGGAACACATATTTAGTCACAGATTCGAGAGAATGCGATAGTTGTAACATGTAATAAGTGATAACAATACTCCTCTTAACATATTTGTAGAAAATAAGCGGGATGTAAATATTTCGCTTCACTGGACGACATCGAAATGTCCAGTTACATTAATTGAGTTTGAAACAAACGTACTGTCATATCGATACTAATATAAAGCTTGACGGTTTTTTTGCTTGTTTGGTTTAACAAGCTAATCTCAGGTCTAATTAGAAAAATTATTTCAGTGTTAGATAGCTCATTTATCGTGGAGGGTAATAGGTTATATATCATCACGCTATGACCAATAGGAGCGGAGCAATAAGAATGTTTAATTTTTTTTTTGTTTTGAGAGCTGCCTCTTGTTAGCGTTAGCCCATTCCACGCGCACGAATTCTCGGGCAGGAGCTAATTTATAATATATTCCTATTTTATAACGTATTTATTATCTGTCATTAACAGTTATTCTACGCTTAAGCTGCTTCTTTGCAGTACAAGATGCGTTTAAAACCACTTCATCTGGTCTTCGAGAATAATAACCACACCAGACTTCGCCACATTAAATATTCTTCTTGCTGCATACATGAGTATTTCTAACACCAGAACAACAGTGTATGCGCACTACGAAGCTTACATGGACTATTGTGACATCATAAATATCTAAGCAATTTAGACCAAGACCCGACCCATTCTTTCGCAATTTTACATTTACAGTTCATCAAAGTAAGAGAAGTTTTAAACAGTCTGGGGTGGCGACCAGAACACTTACACAGGCCGAGGTAATTAACTTAGGCAGTGGACTGTATTTAAATTGGCTGGAGGTATACCCTTTAAATAAATGCTAAAGGTATTACATTATTATTGGAACAAATGCTTACTTACCCGATAAGTCTTACTTACTGTCGACGATGTGGTTCATGATACTAAGCACGCCGTACATAGAAGTGACGGCGTTCTATCTCAAAAGCCAGAACACACTGATAGTTACTTGGGACAGATTTTCAATCACAGGGTGGTAGCCAAGCTAGGCTGACTAAGAAAAAGTTCTACCACCTATCAATTGGGCTGAGCGCCTTCTGTGTTCACATCCAAGCACAGTAAGTTGGTTGTCCAGTCAATATCGTAATCAGTTCAAATTTAAAAAAATACACAATGTATTGTAAAATCACATGATAGAAGTGAAACTCCAATGAAATAAACAAAAAATTACACCAATCGGTATCAGATCAATGACGTTGCAAAATAACATATGATCAATAGAAATACCACAAAAAGCCAACGTCACGCAGTGTTCCTAGGCGGTCAACGGTCAATTCGGTGATCGGACGAGTACCGGTGTTTTCACTATACCCAACACGGTGTTTAACTTCACCACTTCTTGTCATACAAGAATGTTGCGAATCAGAATTTTAAAGCCCACTTAGAAATTAGAAATTTCACTTTACTAAATTTATTTCAGACTAACGCAGTACTCATTGACGGTATATTGAAACACTTCATTTATCAATCAATCAGTATGAATCAATCGACGGTGTCAGGGCGCGCCACAAATTTGTTCCTAAATCTACGAGTGCATCCCAAGTATCCGTTTCCGGTTTTAAATTGTAACTAAACGCTTCGACGGCACGCGTCGCTGAGGAAGTTTCCGTTATTTTTTTTCCTCTGTTTTTGGGGATACAAATTCAAACATTTCTGTTTGATCTACTTGTTCTTTAGAATGTTTGCCTTTGTGTCACTGAGCGGTTTAATATATTGCTGGATGTGAAGACGTCGTTTGTATTTTTTTACTTTGTGATTTTTTTCCGGTATATTTAAAAAGGAGCAGATGCTATTTCGTACAAAATCAGTCCCCCTAATCAAGACTATCAACACATAAATTTTTTGGTTGTGATAATTTTTATCCATTGCGTATAATTTCAAATTCCTGCTGATAATATTCGTCTTCGGGCACTTTTGAACGAAGAGTTTGTGCGCTTGAAATTGTAATCATATGAAATTAAAAACAAACCCAAATAAACATTTTCCAGACGATTCTATTACGTCCGCAAACTAAAACTTAGGAGATACACTACAGTATATACTATGGAATTGTATACCATAAAAAAATCTACATACAGGTTCATTATACTGGATATATGTCTCAGGTTCATTATACTGGATATATGTAAAATCCACTACATGACAGACTAAAATCCCGCCAAAAACTCCTCAAAAACTTTATTCTACTTTAGGTTTGTTCCCAATTTTTGATTTGTGTTATATTACGTACAATAAAATATAAATATAATTACGTATATAAAGTGAGTGTATTTTATATTAAAAATATCTGTGCTGCTACAAATATTAACATTTTTTTTTAAATTCTGTCGATATGTTTGTTTTTTTATTTGTTCCGGGTAATCTCCGAAACGGCTGGACCTATTTGAACGGTTTTTTTTCTTAGAAATGACTACGCTATTGATCTAGCAAGGTCTTAACAACTTCACCGGACTACAAGTAATATTTGAAGGGGAATTTTAGGGGCAAATAAGTAACTAATTAGCTGTTTTATTTTAAGCTAGCGGGTTCAGCAGTCGTTGCCCGCCCTGATAATAAGACAAACAATACCTATACCTTGCCCAAGAATCATTTTATATATTGGTAAAAATGACATGAAAATGCGTTCTGTAGTTTTTGATCTTGTCGCGAACATACATATAGACAGACGTGGAACAGGACTTTGTTTTACACCATGTAGTGATAAACTGTTATTCGTGCATTCGTCCGTGTGAAATTAATCAAAAATACGTTGTTCACTGTAAACATGCACATGTGACGTGCGCTGTACTGGACTCCAAGAATAAATATAATTGAAAGTCATATGTTTATATGTGATTTAAATTATAGCAAGGCATGATAATAACTTAATTATATCGACACTATGGGCATGTTACATTAGGTCTTTACCTATGAAATTGCCATTTTGTGTGAAAAAATTGAAACGAATTTTTTTCATGTACTTTTTATTTGTATTAATCGAAGTATTCACCCATGCATTGCAATGCATCTTTGCCTACGCATTGGCAGTTTATTGATGCCCTTCTTAAAGAAATCAGCTAGACGGGAGGCAACAAGTTCTTCAAGGGCAATTTGTACTGCCACACGGATATTAAATTTGTTTCCCGTCAAGGAGATATCCAAATTCTGGAAAAAGTAGTAGTCTGTAGGCGCAAGGTCTGGTGAATAGGGCGGGTGATGATGAACTTCCAACCCCAGTTCTTGCAACTTGGAGACCGTCTGCTGTGCAGTATGAGGTCGCGCGTTGTCGTGCAGGAGCAGCGGAGATGAGCGATTGACCAATGCTGGTTGGAGATGTGCCAGCTTCTCTATCATTGTGTTCAGTTCTTCACAGTACACATTTGCAGTAATGCTCACCCCGTTTGGTAAGAAGTTGTAATGACTCCCACTGGCGCTAGACCACCAAACAGTAACCATCACTTTTCTAGGGGTAAATTTTCATTTAGGGCATTGTTTAGATGCTGAACCAGAATCCAACCAACTTGCTGAGCGCTTGCGGTTATCAAACAGAATCCATTTTTCATCGCAGGTAACAATGCTGTTCAAAATTCCTTCATTTGTGTGTCTGTTGAGCAGTGCAAGGCACGTCTCGACGAGTACTTCGCGCTGGCGATCATTGAGTTCATGGGGCACCCATTTGTCAAGCTTTTTTACCTTGCCAACTAAACGTCGTTGATGTTGCGTGCCGCTTGTGCCGCGTTCCTGCCACGACGGTACTCGTATTCCATAATTACTCGAATTTTTAACGTATCCATGGTGACAAAAAAGGTTGAAATGCGATGAAAATGTAACACTAATCAATAAACAAATGACTACTTTTGGAAAAAGAATTCCATGTTTTTAAAATAAAATTAATTTGAAATTAGAATTCTTAGCAAAACAAAAATTATTTTGATTTGAAATGAGCAGTACTGCAGAACGGTAAAGACCTATTATTTATATAATAAAAGATTTATATATTATTATTAACACATGTTGTTCGATAATGTTTAGCTTAATATTTTCATTACTTTCTTATATAGTGTAAGTGAGCACTGAAGGTGATATATAGATAGTAGTTTAAAGTTCCAGTTATGTGGCTGATGATAAATCCCATCCCATTCGATACACTATTGGTATTCACAAATATAATGTACACGTTACCTGTTACAGTAGATGATGTGCGTGTGATACTTACAAATATTATTGAAAGAGTATTATTGTAATTTACACTAGATGTGTGATCGCAATTTTAAATTTATTTAATATATTCAAAAAATCGTGTGCGAAGCCGCGGATAACAGCTAGTATAATATAAAAAGTAATAGTAAATTTAATCGCTTAGTATCTATTATACTTGGGGCTAACGCTAACACGCAGCGGAAGCTCTCGAGAGGGAAAAAATCCCCATTTTGAAACATTTTTTATTAGTGCTCCGCTTGTATTGGCCTTAGCGTGATAATATATAACCTTCCTTGATAAATGAGCTATATAACATTGAAATATATTTTCAAAGCCAACCGAGTAGTTCCTGAGATTACCCTCTACAACGTCACAAACTCACAAACTTTACCTCTTTATAATATTAGTATAGAAGTATAGACTAGTATAGTTTAGTTGTGCCCGCAACTCTCTCCGGATGGATTCTAATGTAAAAAAACAGTGATTAATAATATCATCTGAATGTATCAAGTCCATTTACTTATCTACTTTAATCGCGTACTTAAGTCGCGTCGTCATACAAGTTTACACGATCACCCCCACACACGTGCACGCCTGCACGCTTACACATGAAAGTGGAAGGGTTTACTTTTTTTCCCTTATCGAACTGAAAAACTCTCAATTTTCCGATAATAAATATATGGAGGAGTTGTTGAGGCGTGTATGCTTGGTACACATATACGTTTCAACAATTCATACATATATGAATAGTTAGCTAGGTTAGCTAAGATAGGTCGCGATTTTGCATGCAACAGGCAACAGCCAAGCCGAGGTGTGCCGTGCACCCTTGAGCTGGTTGCCAAAATAAAATCGGCTGAGTGCCTTAAGCGCTCGCCTTAGTAGTCCGGTGAAGCTGTTAAGACCTTGCTGGATCAATAGCGTAGTCATTTGGAAAAAAAATGTCATTACAATTAAAATAGCTTTGTGATTTATGTCAATTTTTTGTTAATACATCCGTCCGACTCCAGAGCTGGCCGTTAGTTAATTTATAAATATCACCAACCCACGAACAACTAATGAAGACAGTAAGGTGAGATAATTGTCAAATAAGTCACATTTCAGATCACCCGTGACTTTTACTATTTAGAGTTAATTGCAACCATTCCGCTAGACAGCGCGGAAGTTGGAAAGATGGCCGATACTACGAAGAAAACCATTACCTTCCGAGAAATATGGTAAGAGGAAACCGGTTTCCTTGTAAAACTTGTGGGGATTTCGTTATAAATCATTACATTTTATCAAATATAATCCTCTGTTGCGTCTATCTGTCCGTCCGTTCGCGTTAATGTCAAAAAGTACTGAATGAATCTTCATGCTTTTTTGTTAAGCTACTGAGTACACGTCCGTACATTACTGTGGTCCTTCATTGAAAATAAGCGTTGTAGTATTATTCAGCTATACTCCCGCATGTAAATAAATGGGGCTGCTGTCCAGATAAGTGCCGACGGTATCTCTCACCCAAAAAAAAAAATACTAGAAATCTACACAACAATTTGAACGAAGCCATAGGCATATACTAGTATATTTTAAATAACTGTCAACTGCATTATATCGGGTGATATTTAGTATGTAATAATAATAAGCTATTTTTAGATTAGTTTAATATTGCAGTTATAGTTTATTCGTTTCACTATGTTCGGATGATATTAAAGATTCAAAATAAATATAAAACTGAAGTTTTCATTGTAAGAAAATATAATAATTGCTTGTTTAGTTAGAATCTTTAAGTTGCTAATCTACCGGCAAATATTGTTACTACGAATTTAACTTAAAAGCTGCGTATACTACATCAAGCAAGTAAGAGAGATTAGAGTCAATAAACGTGTAAAAATGTATCAAAAAAATAAATAAAGTATATTAAAAAAGTAAGAGGTATATGATAATATTCTGTATCGTAGATACTGATATCCTAACCCAAATACTTCACAAGGGAGCTTTTGATGTCTCACGATGAAAAAGATAAGAATGCTTGTCCCACATTCGTCGCACGGTGGCGTCAGACATTGAACGCGAGCCAAACTTAACAAAACAATATTAATCAAAATAGATAAATTATAATGCACATCGTATAATTACGTAAATGTAAGTTTGCATTTTCATACAATTTCCTCGACATAAACCGAGAGTGGGACAGCGATGAAAACAAAACGCCCACGCGCCGTTATCAGAAAGAGACGGATATAACAACGCGGTTTCGGTGCCGGCGTTCGCGCATCACTGAAAGCTCTGATCATTTTCTTTCTTCAGTCTCGCTACGAAGCTCGCTTTGAACGGTTGTATATCAGGGCGCGTTTTTATATTTAAAATAATCGATTCCGTTACAATAATCGATACAGTGTAGTGTGTGACTGCTTTTGTGTACTTTTTGGTGACCTGCGTGTGACTATTTTGAAACTGTTTCCGAACAATTGCGGATGCACTGCGCTCTGTCTACTGTTTTCATTCTGAGAAGGTAAGTCGGGTTTTGTGTTATTTTAAGATGTAATTATATATAGAAACGGCGGCATTTATATGAAAACGTAATTAGTTTAATATAAATAAAAGGAATCGTTAGTCACGGGTTCCCGGTATTGTGTGTGATTAGATAAAATTAGCTCTCGATTCAGATTTCTCGTAAGAAATGTAAATCATACTTGGAGTTATTTTTAAAATAACATTAAGTAAAAGCATATTGTTTTAGTGAAACTAATATTTTATCTATATATAAAATGAATTATGGTATGTATATCAGTCACTGAATAAACACCAAGATCGTTCACCCGTTCACTATAAAATTTGGCACAATTTAAAGGTTTTTTTTTATGTAGAAGTTTCTAGTACTCATTTTACTATAACTGGCCACCAGGTGGAGTTGCAGTATATCAACTTGTAATACAAATAAAAACGGTGGCTGCATTTCCGTAGTTGAAATTTATTTAGGTTTACTATAATGTTAATTTATAACCTCGCTTTGCTTTTCGGAAATACGTAATATTCGTAAGAGAAAATGCTTTTCACTAGACATAACTTTCGTCGCCAGGTGATATCGTTACAAATTAGTAAATATAAGTGATGTTCCAAAATATACTATATATAAATGTCTCTATTTTATAAAATGCTTTAAAAAATATTGCTGTTAACTATAGCCCCAAACAATGACATTCATGGAAACCTAAAATCAGATTACAAATTGACATAATTATTGGTGGTGCATATTAGCTTGATAATAATTCGTTGTAACAAGCCGGCATTTTATTTTGCTACTTCGGATCTTACTCCAGTAACAACCCTATCAGCACGACTTTTAAAGTATTATTTTGTTGTGGGAAAAAATGAAATTGTATTTTAATTGTGGATTACAACCTAAAAATGGCCATAAAGAATGGAAATGCAAGCGCTATAAAAACAATAACGTCATTAAACCAAAAATAGTTAATAATAATCGAACAGTTAATATTTAATAAATTACTAATTTAAAAAAATACGCTCACGGATACGATTTTTTACGTATACAAATCACTACACGTAAGCAAAAAAACCTGCGGACCAAGAGTCTGCAGAATAGAATAACAATAATAATAAAAAAACTACATTCTTTCTCTCTTCCTGGCTATTTATCCCTCATGGTGGCGTGGTCAGCCTTACTTACTTTTCTTCTTCACTTTACTCTGTTCTGGACGTCAAATTCGGACACTGCACTCCTTCAAATCATTCAGCACTACACCCTTTCAATTGGTTTTGGACATGCCTTTCGATCTTTGTCCATTAAAGGACAGTTATAGTGACAATCTGATGGCTTTCTCTTAACATGATCATACCGTCGCAGTCTAGTATCTTGTAGGTAATTTTGCACACCCTAGCACAGTATAAATATAAGAGACAGTATGGAAACTACCTACACACGTTCGTACCGCCACATTCACACAAACATGCACATCTACGAGACCCCTAAGCGGTTTTCGCGGTGCTGTACATAGAGTACCTTTTAAAATAACTCGTCGATGCCTATGTTTGTGGGAGTGTGTCGTTTTCGTGCGTTTTTAGGTAGTTTCCGTACTGTATCTCATATTTATACTTAACCGCGGTGGTAGTTTTGACATTCATAATTGCCTTCTTAGGACCAAAATTGAATAAAGTGTTTTTGATTTTGATTTGCGAATCTAAGCCATACATGAATCCACGTGAACTCACAGAAAAAAAAATCATCAGAATTTGTCCTCCCGTGTATGAGGAGTTCAGTCACATATACACGGGCAGAAGAATTATATATAAACATTCGCACGAGAAAACCTCGAAAAACGGAGCCGTCTCTAAAAATTCACAATATTTCAAGATTGCGAATAAATTGGTTAAAAGCTGACTTTAATGATTGAAAAAATCAGGTAAAACAAAAAAAATGTGGGTATAAGCAAACAATAAATGAAAGAGCTGATTAAAAATGGTGATACCAGTCTGAATATATTAGTTTTAATATCTAGACTTCTAGAAGCAGCTATCGAATTTTAGTTACCAGGAATCAATACGGTCTTCCTATGTGGAGAATAAAAGACATCTTCAGGTAGCCCAGTCTGAATCTACAAAAACATTAGCCAAAATAATAAAACGCAGGGAAGTAAAACTTCCTTGGCTTATATATTAAATTATATATAACAGAATCCTTATAAACCGTAACTATACTATACGAAATCCTGTAGTGTAAGTCCTTATGTACAGGAGAATGAAAGCAAACAGATAACTTTACTTACAAATAAATTTTATAAGTAAAATATATTAACGATTTAAATTTTTTACGTTTCTTTTTATGTACACGAAGTATATTGTTAATAAACAATGCAGGCAAAGTCGCGGGTATCAACTAGTTACATATTAATCTATTAAATTTTTGAGGTCGTATATTGAAGATATTTAAAACACGACGGAGTTTGACAAGAATGTTCCGACATATTATCTCGAGACATGACAGGAACTTAAAATGTGGGGATTCTTGAAGATTTTAATATTTACATTATAAAAACGACGATAAATACACCATTTGAAATTACCCTTAGTGAAGCGCATCTAATATTTTATTCCTAATTGTATGTACTTTGGCACTAATGGGCTCTTTAAAACCGTTGTTGAGAATTCATAGTTTGTCCACTATACTCTAAGATTAACAGCCATCTCTAAAAACTACCTACATACATTGTTAACCGTAATAGGACCAGATATGAAAAGTAGAATGTCACAGACCACGCCGCCGTGGTCTGGGGGTAGATTTCGCTCCCGCACACCAGATTAGGCCTCCCTCGGTAGCGGCTCAAGTCTAGGTTCCCGTTTCCCGTTCCTAGGTAGCCCTTGAGTGCGTTACTTGCGCGATACAGTGACACAAAAATTTACATCACTGCTACAATACTACACGATCACCCCCACACACGTGCACGCCTACAAGCTTACACATGGGAGTGGAAGGGTTTTTGTTTTTTTCCTTTATCGAACTGAAAAAACTCTAATTTTCCGATAATAAATATATGGAGGGGTTGTTGCGGCGTGTATGCCTGGTACACATATGCGTTCTCAACAACTCAAACATATATGAATAGTTAGCTAGGTTAGCTAAGATAGGTCGCGAGTTTGCATGTAACAGGCAACAGCTAAGTCGAGGTGTGCCGTGCACCCTTGAGCTAGTTGCCCAAATAAAATCGGCTGAGTGCCTTAAGCGCTCGCCTTAGTAGTTCGGTGAAGCTGTTAAGACCTTGCTAGGTCAATAGCGTAGTCAGTTAAAAAAAAAAAGAATGTCATTATGTCTCTAAGTTTAGAAACTATATTTATTACTTGACAATTTTTAAATCCATCTTCAGTACAACTTTACGCTGAACCTGTCACTCTTCAATCGAATAAGATATTGCTCAATTGATAGCAAAAAGTAGGTATAACTAAAAAATATATTTTTAATTAAATCAGAAACATTTTAAATCAAAAATACGTAAAATTCATCTCAGAAAACACAAACGTAACAAGCGTAGAACGTAAAACGTCGCGAGTCATTCACTAGAAGCAAGGTAGTAACAAACAGTGTTAACAATAAAATTATCTGTTTGGTGTCAGGATCTAATGGTTCATCTTTGTGCGCAGGAGTCGAACCAGCGTCCCTTTTAGCATTCATTCGGCGTCCTAACGCGTAACACGTGGCAAACAATGTGTTTCTGTTGCTTACGGAACAACGGCGGTAATGGAGACGTATGATAGATGTTACTTTTTTATTTATTTTAAAAGAAAGAAATCATAAAACGGTCACAAATAGTAGATCTGACTTATATCACATATAACCAGTTTTATTAGAAGAAAAAATGAATAAATTGTAAATGTCTGAATAAAATAAAACTATTTTCTTAAAAAAGGATCTTTTAATTTTTTCCAATAATATATCAATTATTTGTTTTGCCTTGTTATACCTTTCTTATATTTACTGCTTTAAGGTATAATATTTGCCCATACAATAATATAATCAATAAATGTAAAATCCTATATATCATCATGTCATAATTTTGTAAGTGATCATTTTGTACAACTAAATCGTGGGTCAACATGTCCTTGAATATCTAAAGATTAATTGTTCCGCCAATACACTTATGGGAAACATTATGCTATATCCTCACTTATATTTATAAATAGCGTTATCTATTACCGCTGAATACTTGAATTTCTGTTATTAAACATAATAAGGTAAAATGCATGAAATACGCTAATACTTCATTAATCACAATTAAATATATTCGCACCAGGAAAACTATGCTGGTTATTGTTCAATTATACAATATAAACAATACGAGTATAATAAGTAATAAGGAATTCGAAAAAAAAACCTTTGTGAATTATAGTAACCATTGATAAAAAAAAATTATATATATGTATAATACTATTACATCATTAGGATTGTGTAGTCGATGTATGTGTCAAAAAAAACACAAACGTATACGTTTTAAAATGGAGCAAATTGAATTAATGATCACAGTTACCATCTATTTTAGTATATTTTGGACCCTCTAAACTGTTTACCTATTTTAATTCTTATTACTTCTGCTTTAACGAACCTATTACTAATTTTACAAAAATCGTGTTGCATTTTGCATTTTTTACTTCAAAAACCACCGATGTGCCAGAAAAATATTAAAATTAATAAATGAAGTAGTGCAGATGAATAAATGAAGTAGAAAACCATTAAATAATTATTTCAAATAACACACAAAATGCAAATCCTTATTTGAAAAAATATATACAAATAAACAAACAAAGTCATCTCCATAGCCTCTAAAGGTTTCTGTTCTTTCCGGTAACAAAAACGTGTGCGGAACACGTGGTTCCGGAGGTGAAGCAAAAAAAAAAAAAAAAACAGAAGATACGAGAATGAAGACGTTTGAGTTCTGTTATCGTAATTTAACAGATGTCAATATCAAGTTTTTAATTGTTTCATTACTTTGTAATTGTAAAAAATGTATAAGTATATGCTTTAGTAGCTTTGTTTGTGGCTTTTCTGTCTTGATCTATAAAACTATTGTTAATGTTTTATTTTATTATTTTTTATTTAGACATGACATGATTTATATATTAAGTTTAAATATGAGATTAATTTGGACTGGACATGAATGATATATTTAATTATGATGACGAAATAATTTCTCTTAAGATTAATGTTTTGTATGTTGTTTCTAACTTTTTCAGTTATCTTTATCGCATAGTAACGTCATTTTGATTTGGTTATAAAAGTCTTACCGATTTTTGTAGTTATTTTTATTCTAAACAATTGTTTATTGCGATATCTATATATTAATACGCGAAGCAAAAAAATTGTACCCCTTTTTAACCGATTTCCCGTGAACGGGTGAACTTGAAATTTGGCATAGTTAAAGCTATTTATTTTATACTAGCTGATCTGTGCAAATTCGTCTGCACAAAATCGATCATTACCTGTTTTAATTGTATTGTTATCTGCGAAAAATCTTAATAAAACTGAAACGCGATCGCAGCGACATCTACCGTTTTCTATTGTAAATCCGAACTATACAGGGACTCACTCAAATATCGCCTACCGGGTTCAATTAAGATAAATACTAACCTACATATATTGCCGATAAATGTCTTCCCAGTATTAGCGATAAATTAATATTTGTCAGTTTAAATTACATTCCTTGTGATTAACTATTGAAAATAATTTTCCAAAGTAAACATTATCTATAACACTGAGGGATAATATATCTTTCTAATATTGAAAAAAAATTCAAAATCGGATCGGTGGTACCAGGGATTTCCTGAATAGAAAACGATAAAAATATGAAGTATAACTTTAAACGTTTAGCTAATCTGTCTATATGTATCTATATATATCACATAGAAAATTCACCAAAAGCCCGCAAGAATTTCATTGAATTCAAATTTTAGTCTTTCATCCGTTATCCTAGAGAACCTCTTGTGTTTTATGGGACAGAAAGTATCTTAAATGTAATCTTGTAGTATAAGTTACCACTGTGTCAATTTCGTCGAAATTGGTTCAGTACTTTCAGAGTGGTACGTTTTCACAGAGACAGACACACAGTCAGACAAAAATGGTAAATAGACTATTTTTGACTTCTATATCGATAACATAGTTCACCTCGCTTATAATTATAAAAAAAAATATATATATATATTTAATGTTTTGACCTAGTTACAGTTTTTTTATAGTTATAAGAAACTACTTTGAAATGTAATTTTAGGGAACTGGAATAAAACTAATGCGTTGCTCTGTAAAAAATAAACGACATTTAAAGTTTATTATTCCACTATTTATCGTTTTTAGCTTAATCTAAATTTTATAATGACAACCATAATCACCGTTTTCTGTCAAATTTCAACATGACAACATTTGCCATGGAGCTATTATTAGGTTAAAACGCCATCTAAAAAAATACATGAGTACCTGATCGCTGTTTTAATGACCAACAGGTGTAAAAAAATAGGTACTATATTTAACTACTATAGTTTTCTTACATAGTAATAAATAATAGAATATAAGATATTCTTTACAATCGTTGTAGTTTGAAAATGAATCAATGAAAATAAAAAACAAACGCATACGTTAATAGAATTTAGCCGTTAGATTTTATACTTCTAACTAATTCAGCTGATAGATAATTTCGCCATGTAACGTCAGTTCGTCTTGGCGCAATCGGCCGTATGTCGACCTATTCGTATCGACGGGGACGTTGGTTCGAATTTCACCGGTAACCATTTTGTTTTTTTTTTGAAGATGCATAACGTGATGAAATGTAGCTTAAACTTTTATCTAATCTTACTGCTTTATATAACACAAAGAAAAGTTACCAAATTCCGTCAAGAATTACATGAACTACAAATTTTTAAGTTTCATCCGTTATCCTGGAGAACCCCTTGCGTTTTATGGGACAAAAAATATCCTGGATGTAGCCTTGTAATATCAGTTATCAACGTGTTAAGTTTCCTTAAAATTGGTTCAGTAATTTCAGAGTAATACGGGTTTAGATTCTAGACTTTATTCCTTTATCCTGAAGAACCCTTTGCGTTTTATGGGGCAAAAAGGATATTTGATATAATCTCGTAATATTAGCTATCACTATGTCAAGTTTCGTCAAGTTTGGTTCAGTACTTTCACAACGATGCGTGTTCATAGGGACAGACAGACAGACAGACAGACAGACAGACAGACAAAAATTGTAAAAAGATTATTTTTGGCTTCTATGTCGATAACATAGTCTACCCTGATTAAAATTTACCAAAATATTTAATGTACAGATTTTGACTTGTTACAGTTTTATTATAGTATATTGATAAAATGCGTTAAGAGTATATTAAATTAATCAATATAAGTATTACTCACACAAATGCTTAAATTTTACACGACGTATGCACACATGTAAATGAAAAAGACAGTTTGACAGATCCTTCACTTTACTCTTACGTTCCAATTACCTACCTTTTCAATATTTTTAACATAACCGATATTGCGTCCCTTACATGCCTTTTAAATGAACTGGTGAAATTGTAGGTTAATTATATTATAATATATTGTGTAAATTTATAATATTCATTAATAAATAATTGATAAACAATATATCTTTATTAAATTTATAGAAACACTGAAATAATTATTATTCTGTTTCGTCTTATTGAATATCACAATTTTAGGTGACAAAACTGTTTTCTCTTTATGTAGTGACGTTGCTTGATGTTGTTATAAAAGTAAAGCAATACTACCAAAGTCAATGTCAATATTTTAATGTTTAGTATTTTTTCATAGTGAACTCACTTCAAATGATGATTTGATGAAAAAACGAGCCAAAAAATACTTTGTCAAAATTAGAAAATGTGTTTGCTAATGAAAGTAATCTATGACTGATCTCCGCCGTTACAATGATTCAGTTTAACCTGATGTAGCAATCATATTTAGTACAGTTGATGATGAATTTTGAACAAGAATGAATTCATTTTCAAAAGTTTATGATAGTATTAAAAACATCTTTGTTTTGGATTAATCATATGATTCTATTGTGATTGTCTGTATTCAAATACAGACGTGTGCATAAGAATTTGAATATGGTGTTTGTTGATCTGGAAAAAGCATATGACCGAGTACCCCGAGATGTTTTGTGGGCCTAGAAAAAGAAAAGAGTACCTGGGAAGTACCTACAACTTATTCGTGGTATGTACGGTCAAGCGAAAACACATGTTAGGTCCGAAGCTGGAGTTACCGATGATTTCAATGTGTCTGTAGGTTTACACCAGGGGTCAGCATTAAGCCCTTATTTATTTCTGCTTGTTATGGATGCATTAACGTCAGAAATTCAGGAGGATACACCTTGGTGCATGATGTTTGCTGATGATATTTTTCTCATCGGAGAAGATGCTACCGAGGTCCAGAGTAGGCTGGAAAAATGGCGAGAAAAACTGGAGAATGTTGGTTTAAAAATTAGTAGAACAAAAACTGAACACTTGTTTTGTGACTTTGGTGGTACATCTAGTTTTTCTCCTATAGCCTTAAATGATGTATCCTTGTCAGTCTGCTCCAATTTTCGGTATCTCGGTTCACTGATACAGAACAACGGTGGCATTGATAAGGATGTGAGGAATAGGATAAACGCAGGATGGATGAAATGGCGAAATGTGTCTGGGGTAGCTTGTGACCCACGAATGCCTTTGAAACTCAAGGGTAAAGTTTATAAAACTATGATAAGACCTGTCATGCTGTATGCGTCCGAGTGTTGGGCTACGAAAGAGACGGATGAGAGGGAATTACAAGTGGCAGAGATGCGAATGTTAAGGTGGATGTGTGGTGTGACTAGAATGGATAAGATTAAGAATGAGTATATCAGAGATATCACTACTACAAGACTACACGATCACCCCCACACACGTGCACGCCCACACGCTTACACATGAAAGTGGAAGGGTTTACTTTTTCCCTTATCGAACTGAAAAACTCTCAATCTTCCGATAATAAATATATGGAGGAGTTGTTGAGGCGTGTATGCTTGGTACACATATACGTTTCAACAACTCATACATATATGAATAGTTAGCTAGGTTAGCTAAGATAGGTCGCGATTTTGCATGCAACAGGCAATAGCCAAGCCGAGGTGTGCCGTGCACCCTTGAGCTGGTTGCCAAAATAAAATCGGCTAAGTGCCTTAAGCGCTCGCCTTAGTAGTCCGGTGAAGCTGTTAAGACCTTGCTGGCTCAATAGCGTAGTCATTTCGAAAAAAAAAAAACTCTTTCACGGAATTTAAGAAAACCCAGTTCAATGTAATCATTCTTGTTTAGCCCTTATAAAATAACGTAATAATATCAGCCCTATATAATACTCAGAAACATATTTAATCTGTCAATAAAAGCCTCCTTAAAAATGGTTTAGCATTTTCAGTAGATTAGACCAGATTAACGACAGACACTTTAATATTATTTATAATTAAAAATATAATGAGTAATACCTATTTTAAAAATATATTTTACACATAGAAGTAACAACAAAAATAATAATCCTTACCTTGTAATTTTTTTTGTAAACAATGTTAGAATGTAGTCCGGTGAAGCTGTGAAGGCCTAGTAAGGCCAATAGCGTAGTCAGTTCGAAAAAATAAACAATGTTATCTGTTTACTTCCCCTCTCCTACGCACAACACCGCTTGCCTTATTTGGTACATCGCCAAACGTATAGCTTAAAAAAATGTCTTGTCTGCAAACTATAGTATATATTAAATGGAGATATAGTGATATTTTTTTGATAAGGACCAAGTGTCTATGCAGTTGAACTAAAAAAAAAAACCCAGTAGCTTTTGCATGATGTATATACGATAGGCCCCCATAATTTTATAATTTTAGTTATGTTAAACATATGTAGATTATGTTCTAAGGGGTAATTAAAATGGTAGATAACATCAAATATATGATTTGTACGCTGTAACCGAGAAGTGGGCTAGATATGGAGATAATAAGACTATCATATCATCAACATTAATGTAGTAAGTGGAGTGCAACCACCATACATATATAATATCCAAGGCTTAACGAGTGAGCTATGTTTATAAGATTTGTTTAAGCGCATTCAGACCTTATTCATTTTTGCGACAGCTATTTTTAACTCATGATTTATTCTATTTTAAATCCTTTATATTCGCATAATTAAATGGAGCATTTTAGAATATTAGTAAGCATTAATCACTATTAAAAAGTTCCGTTGATTGAATCACACCGTTAAATAATATTCGTAAATTGTAGACAATAATGTCGTTGCAATCTGTGTACAGTCATTTATGTGGGTGTCAGTACAGTGGCGATGTGTATACCTTTAAAATAATATTTTGTAACGTTGTATACAAGAATCACTTAAAAAAAAAATGATAACATGACAGAGGGCACTAGTAAATTTATATAAAAAAAACTACAGTTACCAACCGTTCTATGTATTTTTTCAGGATTTGGTCTGTGTTTCTTAACGTTCTAGCAAGTAACCAAATGGTGTATGTAGAAATAATCTACTGTCTACTAACCGTCGATCCAATTATAGGTATTTCTGAAATTATTCCATTTTGTAGTCCTATCAAAAGATGTACTTACAAAAAAAAAAAGTAATAATAGTGTTCACTGAGCATAAAAAATATAGCTATTTTAATTTAATAACAGTAATAAGAATAATAACAGTGAAATTATTTTTTTGTTTACCTGTGATTTCACAGGTGACAAAGAAAAACATGTTGTTTGATTGAAAATAAATGGTAAGTGGTAGAGCCACGCTGAAGCTATTACTGGTTTCACCATGAACGGGTCGGCTCGACCAGGGTAGTATCACCTTCTCGCAGAAAACCGACGTGAAGTAACAGTGCTTGCATTGTTGCGTTTCGTTTGGTCAGTGAGAGCGCCGGAGGCCCACGTCTCCTCACCTTCCCTCTCTCCTTTTCCCTTCCTCTTCACAATCCCCCAACACAGGCTGGCAACACACTTGCGATTCTGTAAGTGTCTATGGGCGGTGGTGATCACTTAACATCAAGTGACCCTCTTTGCCTGTTTGCCTCCGATGATATAAAAAAAAACTATATAAACCAAATCTACTCGAGATACTTCTCTTTTAAATCCTTTATTATCCTATAAGTAATAACAGCGACGTACATACACTTTTATCATTTCATATGAAAAATAACAGTCACATATCACATGTCTAATGTTCACCTATGTTACATATAAAAGTAACTCCTATGTGAAATTTAACGCTTCTAGATAATACCAGTCTGGGTTAGTTTTATTTTTTAATAGATGGATCGATGTATATTGAAATAGGACGCGGGGAAACGGTTAAAAGCCCTTCCCCTTCCTCTGTGTTTCAGCCGAATTTATTCTTCGTTTTGTGGTTGTTGGCGAGCTTTATGGATTTTTTTTTTCTAAATGGTCGAAGGTCGACCGCTGTAGGAACACTTGTTTTATTAAATTGCTAATGACGTCAATTTGAAAATCTGATAATAAACACTTATGTATGTTACGGCATATTGATAGCAAATCCTTTTCCAGGTAGAGCGTAATTCTTATATCTTAGGCTATTTTAATGACGACTTAATATAGGATTGTATTCAAACTTTAAAATGTATAAATTATAAATATATGTATATATATATATATATAGTTAAATAACCCTAACATTACATGAGATAAATAAATGTTAAACGAATTATTCAAATTAGGTTTATAGACTTGAGTGTTGTTTTTAAATTGTATTATTTGGTTAGTGACCTAAATACAAGACTTGATCAATGTTCATTATTGAGTCGATGTGCTTGTTTTTTATTAAAGAGTTCTTCACATTTTTGCGGTATCTTGTAGATTTATACATATAAATTCTCGGAATGTATTCGGAGTGACCTCTGCCGTTACGCGAAATGTATTAACTTCCGTTCTTAAATAAATTGAAGATGGTTAATATAAATAGTAACTGTATATATAGCAGACGTGTGTATGTATGTATGTATATGTTTTTGTGCGTGTATTATAATGAAACTTCGTAATTCTCATCATATAAAGAATTTCTTTATATATTACTAGCGAGCATGGCGGATGTTTTCCCGGCTTGGTAATAAAAAAAAACCTTGAAGTTAGACATGGCTGACTTTTCTTGCCTTTATCAAGCTCTACACCTTTTCCCTAGAACTCAATCATATATCTCTCATCGTTAAGGTAGAGTTCGTTAACAACATTTTCGTTCGTTCGTTTTTTCTCCAACTTTGCAAATCCGACTACCACAAAAAGTCTTTTCATTTTTCAGGTAAATATATACTCTATGACACTCACAAACAACGTGGCTTTCTATTGGTAAAATAATTTTCAAATTCGGTTTAGAGATTACCCCCTTTTTTAACGTGGTGAAATCAATTATGAATACCCACCCTTTCTGGGGAGAGGGTGGGTTATGTCCGACTCTCACGGACTAAAACTCCACAGTGTACCGACAGACCGTGTTGTTGAGGCGGCAAGGGATCGTTCTAGCTAATCAACCTTGTAGAGCCTCCCCAACGGCCTTCCTATAGAGAGGCAGACTGAGTACACACCAACTGTCTCCCCACTCGTCAGCCGGACCTGTGCAATGAAGGGATGACCCCAATAGATTACCCCTCCTACAATGTCATAAACTATCACTTTATACATTAGTATAGATGTATCTACATATACATGTCTACTTACTATACTAGAAGTTTGGCATGAAATGGATGTGACATGATGTACTAATATTAAAAAAAAGTCTATGAAGTCCGAGCAATAATTATATACAATACAATTTATTAAATGATTAACTGTATATAAAAAAATCTACTGGGCTACACAAGCTCTCATACACACAAACTAAGCGTCGTTAGTACGAACATGTCCATGTTATCGGTGACGCAAATGCGGAATTTTTTCCCCTACTAAAAATCGCTCAACACAGCTAAAGGAGTTTTACTTCACACAATATAAATAAAAGTTCTGTATATTATGAAAATATAAAAGCTGCAATGCAGACAATAGTTTGGATATTATAGTGATACTAGCCAACCCACGCAATTTCGTCAGCGTGAAATCAGCTACTTGCTGGTTCCAACTGTATTTTTAAACTCAAAAATCCTAAAAAAACCTAGAACCCGAATATAGCAACTCCCACATTTTGCGATTGTGAAACTAAACAATTCAAAGACACCAAATAAATACCTAGTTGGAATGTAGAAGAAATTTTGGTGAAGCGGATGAAACGCCATCTGTCATTAAGCATCATCACTAATTTTCTTTTGTTTGAACACCGTTGAATCGATTGGATATTGTTCATACAAAAATATTAAATCGCCAATAAAAATGAGGCAAAAATTTGGCGTTATAGGTATTATCTGATGACAAATAAAATAAAGTATAGTATAGTATAAAGTCAAGAAATTCAAAAAGAAATCTGGATAGAGACGCCCTAATGACGTAGAGGTATAAAATATACTTTACGACCTATTCTTATACCTAGCAAATATATTTTTAAAATTTTATAAAAATTGGTCCAGCCTTTTCGGAGCAGTTCAACCACAAACACCGTGATACGAGATTTGTATACAATAAATAAATATTAAGGGATAATAAGGGTATTAAAGTCATAAATTACTATTGAACCTTTTAAACATCTTATACACTGGATAAATAAATTATGAATATTTATATGAAGTATTTCATTAAAAGTTGTAAGCGAAACCACGAACGAAGGCTTAGTTAAAATTATCTGCAATCTGTTATATATCGAATCGACGTTCGATATCTGTTTATCGGTTTTCACGAAAGAGTCTGTCTGCAATAAACAAAACCGAGCCAAGCCGCTGATGGCTCTGCTAGAATCATCTCATACGAATAGTAATAAAATAAACCTATTTTTGCCGTTTATTGAACGACAGACTTCACTTTGTATTTTAGTGTTTAGGTATTCGACATAACAATATAATTTTCAGATAAAATTACAGCGTCCGTAACACATTCTGTGCAAATTTTATGCGATACGTGGAAACGTTGGCAGGTAGCGTGTGAAAATATAATAAAAACTAATTTTAAAGTCAGATTATATGCGCAAATCGTGTTTCATAGTGAGTAAAAAAATATATATATTGTTTTATTTGGCTCAAAAGACGTTTTGTCATGGACCGAGGTATGAGTTGGTAAAAAAAAACTAAACACTTTCAGCACTAAACGTTCAGCGAAAAACGAAAAAGTTGAATACACGAGCATCATACTTTTTTATATTTTGTTTTTGGCAACAAATATTGTACATTATCACTGCCATTATCTAATTGGTATCAATGTTCCAACAAGATGGCGGCTTCATTGTTACAACTTTCCAGGGAGTTTTTGCGGCATCTCAGAATTCATGCTCCGTGGTATTATCTTCCATCCACTTCATTTATATACAGTAATCTAATTATATGTAACATTTCATCGATATTACAAAATATAGAGTCAAATAATACAAGATTATGAATAAAATATAAAAGCTACAAACTGCATGATAGACCAAGATCCCGCCAAAAATTCCGAGCACCAGGCTTGTGAATAGCATTCCTAATTTGAATGTTTCGATTTACTTCTCCTTTCATTGTCACATACGTTCTATTTTCGTTCGGTATTCTAAGCGGCCAGTGTTCTGGATATTTCACCCTATACGCCCTTATTATACAAAGTTAGCTCTTACGCTTATCTGTTAAAGGATACATTTGAATGAATTATAATTCGCTAGCTCTGCTTGCGGCTCCTCACATCTTTATTGGAATGTAATTATTTTTGCGTCTTAATGGCACTTTTATTCATATTTTATTATAATTATATAGGCTATTAACTTTGGAACGAAATATATTTGCCACATACAACTTTTCATCAACGTTTGTTAATAAAAAAATTAACAATTCTTTTTTTCTAATTACTATTAGGATATTATGGTGAATATTTATAGTCTATGATTTGTGGAATTACTTATCACAAAGTGAAAGAATGTGTTAAATTATGTATATATACGAGCATATGTATACAGAATCAAGTCTTTTTTGTGTTAAATGTATTAGACATAAATTGTAATACATAGATGCGTGTTCTTTGTTGACGTTTATCATAAAATTTAGATAAAAAATACATTTATAGACAGACCGACAGATTAGATATATTTAAAGTGGTTGAAATGAACAAGAGATGTCAAAATATAGGATAAGTATATTAACATTTATCTCTTCATTATGAATTAAATAAATCTGACGCTTTCACATTCAAGTGCGTAATTGTCACTGTCAAAATATGTTGTCTCCTTTACCCCTGACCAAATCAAATCAAAAATACTTTATTCAGTTTAGATCCGTTTTATGAACATCCAAACTATCACTGATTTGGTAAACAATCCAATCATCGAGAAGAAAACCAAATCAATAAGGTCCAAATCCATAAGGGTTTAAGCTTCATACAAACGAATATAGGCCTTATGATGCACTGATCAACAGACTGTTGGCAGCAGAAGTTAAAAAATAATTCCTGATTTATTACAAAATTTGAAAAACTTGAACAATAGAAAAATGTACTTATTGTGAAATTATAATTATAAAAAAAGTAGTTAGGTAGTTAAAAACATGATTTTAAGTTCTGGGTCTTAACAAGTCAGCCTTAATTAGCCTCAGGTTTAATATTCTTCTAGTCAATCACAATACCTGAATTGATGGGAACAGCCTCGCATCTGATGGTAACAATGATTTGAAGTTATCTTTTATGACTGCGTGTAGTGTTTTAAAGTATCTACGAGAGTTTTTGTCACATCTAGATATCCTGAACGTTGAAGTAAAACATTGACCAAGTTTATTAACAAAGGTGGTAGAGCCACGTTGATGCTGTAACGGGTTTCAGCATGAATGGGTCGGCTCATCCGGGGTACTACCACCCTCTCACAGGAAACCGACGTGAAGTAACAGTGCTTGCATTGTTGTGTTTCGTTCGGTTAGTGAGAGCGGCGGAGGCTCATCTCCCTCCCTCTCCCTTCCATCTCTACCCATATCCTTTCCCCTTTCCCTACCAACACAGGCTGACAACGCACTTGCGTCTCCTCTGGTGTTGCTGGTGTATGGTGGTGATCACTTAACATCAAGTGACTTACCTGTTCCTTTGCCTCCTATGATATAAAAAAAAAATAAGCTAACTCTTACTTACGTTACCTCATAGATTCGAGACTACACATCTCATTGTAATTAATTATACGGCCTCAAAGTTATTATTTTAAGTTCAATGAATTTCCTTGAATTTTAATTCTCTACGGAATGGGCAACGACTAATTTGTATGTGAAGGGATGCGCTACATTTTACTTCTTATTCAATCGACACGACAGATGACGCGTCTTGCATAACTATGGACATTTAAAATAATATTACATGTTCCTATGCAAATGACGTATTAAATTATGGTCGCTTCCTTGTCATTCGCCGTGTTGATTGTTCAGACGCGCTCTTACAAGCCACAGTGACATAATAGTGATGTCATAGATGAAAATACCTTTAATAGTAATCAATCAATCAAATCAGAAATACTTTATACATCATCGAGAAGAATCGCCGAGAAACTCGATCTGGTTTATATGTGGGAATGATTGAGAAGACAGTGGAACCTCGAGAAATAATCTTTAATTCATTTTTACACAGTTTACACGTTTAGTTATAGTCTTCATAATCTTTTTACACCACTGACCATTGCCGCTGACTATCTGACATAAAAAAAAACTTTTGACTTTATTTTTAAATTAAACTACGATACAAACGGATACGAGTCATTTGAGCCGGATCAAATGTAGACACAAATATTCGAAATATTCAATTAAATGTTTTTATTGTTTATTCCCATATATATATATATATATATATATATATATATATATATATATATACGTATATATATCATTCTGTAAATCCTTATACAGAAGCGATTAAAAAGGTGACAAGCTTCTAACAATTGTTACTGGCAGTCGTGAGGTTGTGCTATAAGTCCGTCAGTTGGAAAATACGAACCGGAGAGATGTCGGAAAATGTCATTATATAACTGAATGGAAAAATATGTAACATGTGTTGGTTATCTAATTGTGGTATTATTTCTTGCTTTCTGAAGATCTACGAGGAGGAAGGTGTCCCTGAACAGACCATTCTCGTAGGCTCTTCGTCAAATATATCTATTTATATTAAGATAAAAGATGTTCATCACTGAGCCTGTGAGTATAACGTATGCTGAGGGAGCAGTTTTCTTGCATTAGTTAACCTTGAGAACTGACACTGCCCTGTCCAGTTTATTTATTAATAGTGGCGACAGTTCATGAATCATTTTGAATATAATGAATTTAAAATTTTATAGCTCATGGTTAATAATTTCTGTTTTGCTCTTAAGAAATTTACAAGTGGCTTTACCCACTTTTTATTAAAATAGGACTTTATAAACAAAATAAGATTCATTCACCAGTCACTGTGTAATTGTGTGGCCGTATCATTGTCAACTTATCGAACAGGTCAAAAGACTATTGTAATATCCGCCAATATATCACTGCTTCCTCCTAGATACGATGTGCGAATGATAACGTGCAAGGAAATGGTTATTGGACGCGACGTTCGTATGATGGACGTATCGAGCCTACAAGGCGTACATATTTAATGAGAGCGACAGGGAGGGTGCGTTAATCTTGTCCCTTTTTAACCTGGTACGGGTGACGTGTCGGCTTATCTATTTTTTCTATAGAAACACAATGGCGAATACGTTCGACTTTAAACGTCATAAGGCGACTGGTGCGACGTTTTGACAGCTGTCAAGTTAATTTGCAATGCTCATTTTATACTTTTTAAATTTCAATTTATCTCGCCAAAGAAATAAAACTACTGCCATCTTGTAGTATATTAACCCCTGGACTGTCCAAAACTACAAATGCTTAAGATCCGTACAAATGAATGTACATCTCATGAAGCACAGGTCAAAAGACCGTTGGCAGGGTAAGTTTAAAAAAATCCAGAATTATTACAAAACTTTCAAAAATAACAAATGATGTATTGTAAAATCATAAGTTTTATATAAAATGTGTTTTAAATTATTTTTTCATTTATACGAACTTTTTACTGAACCATTAAATTTCCAATTTACGATATCGTAAAATTAATAAAAAAAATCACAACATGATCCGTAATTTCAAAATCTGGATCTTAAAAAATCAATCGAGGGGTTAAGTTTTTCTCTGGTAACGAACCTATTTGATGCTCCATTATTTGTTTAATACCGAAGATGACTATTTAATATGATTCTCGTAAAAAAGCCATAGCATTCGAAGCTAGAATATTCCATTCGAAACTACGGAATGCACAATGTAATTACTTATAATAATAATTATGGATTTCCGCAAAGTAACGCCTTCTTCAATCAACTACTTATAATTAATTAATCAAGTATCCAACAAAATAAGATTTATGTAATTTTCTATTTCATTGTTGTTGTTTCTTTAATGCCTTTGTACTCCAGATAAAAAAAAAAAAAACAAGAAAAATATCCATTAACTTGCTTATACTTTAATTTTTTTTTTTCAACTGGCTATGCTATTAGCCTTGCAAGGCCTTTACAACTTCACCGGACTACTTATAGTAAGTCCGGCAATATGAGAAATGTTATTAATTTAAATTGCTTACTGTTGATTCAAGGTCTTGGCGGATCTATAACTGTTCGAATACCAGTAATATATCGACACATCAAGTTGTCGTAAATACGATTTTAATGCTTCTCAAACTTCCTGATCCCGCTTTACTGAACCGACCTTTTGTGTCCAAATCTCTGTTTAATTTTTTTAAAGCGTTCGTGTGGTCCTCGTATACGAGGTTACGACTTCGTATGTAATTTGGAAGGTATTATGGATGCTTCATCGGTATGGTTTTACATTCAAATGTTGGATTTAAACATTTAAAAAAGCATGCCGCATGTATTTAACGATTGATTCGATAAAAGTCGAATGGTAATGTCTATTTGAAGTATCGAAACACTTTGAAATATTACTTTCTGTCAAAATGTTAGTAGTTTATACACAGTCATTCTTGTCTTTGGAAGTTTTGTTCAAATACCTTTATAGTCTCATCGTCGCTGCCGCGTTGAGTGATGAAGATGCGATTACCCACATAGGATTTTTTTATAACGTTATTAGTTTTTAGGGTTAGATTCTAAATGTTTCTTGATGTTAATTAACGATTTATTCCGAGATGCTAATATGCTAAACCTTAAGAAATTTGTATTTTAATGTATAGCTTTAGAACACATCTACAATGCTTGACGATAGTTTGTTAACTCGAGAAGAGTAGCTAGTAAGACAGGCTTACAAAAACCCTTCCTTTCATTCCATCGCGATGCTTTTCTACGAAAGCGCATGGTTATTTTAGGTATTCGAACCTACGTCTATCATCGCGGTGTCCAAACACGTTAATCACTAAGTCATCACTCCTCTTCTGAGTATTATTGACATTGCATATCATTGCCCTTTCGAATAGTAATTAAAGAAGTTATGATAAAATTCAATAAAGGTCGTTTGAAATCTGTATAATTTGTGCAAGGTTTAGGTAATTAGAAGTTATTTCAAAAAATCAACTTAAAAATCGTAAACAAACAGGAGATAAATTCAGAATAAACTTTTACTTCCCATGACATACAAAACCATTTTATTTTTTTACTAGCGGACTAGGCAGACGTTGTCCCGTGTTGATTATAAAAAAAATCCTTAGCAAATTATATACAAAAACCTTCCTGATGAATCACTTTATCTATTGGTGAAAACAGTAAGAAAATCCGTTCGGTAGTTTTTGGGTATATCGCGAACCGATGGACAGACAGACAAACGCGGTAGGGGTCTTTGTTTTATACTTTGTAGTGATTTAATATTATTTATAACAACCAAATTTCTAGATTGTCTAAATCTCTAAATTATTAATAATAATTCTCTAAATCTAGATTATCACTGCCATTGTCGAGTAAGTAATGATATTACAAGTTTCTTGCGGTCATTTTAATAAACTAATAAGATGGCGGTCGTCTTGTTAGAACTTTTTCCGTGTTCCGTGGTATTATTTTCCATTCACTTCACTTATGCACAATAAACAAATTATACTATGTAAAAATCATCAATATTACATAATATAGAGTAAAATAGCTTAAATGACATTCCAAGATCCCGCCAAAAACTTGAAGTAGAGGTTTACATATAACATAGTGTATACACAGATAAACGTAGTTATATTAAACATGTCAACGTGCCATTATGTAGTTTTATTTGCATAATAACCAAACTACATTACATAAAACACCACGAATATTTCATAATATAGAGTCAAATAACACAAGATTATGAATAAAATATAAGAACCAGTATATGACATTCCAAGATCCCGCCAAAAACTCAAAATAGAAGGTTTACAGATAACAGTGTGTGCACAGATAAACATAATTATAATTGTTACAAATGTCAACCTGTCTTTATGTACTTTTAATAGTTATTGGGATAATAAATATTTACTCTTTGATATACGATTACACATAACGATATTTACATTTTAAATGGTAATTGATTTAATACTTGTAGTGCGTGACCTGTCTACTTGTGATTAAAGATAGCATCTGTTTAATAAATTTTCCCGAAGCTAACCTCTGTCATAGTTGACTCGAATAAACAATTTAACCGCCGAGATGTCCATATTATTTATATTGTATATGATTTATCCCCTTGCATGTGTAGTTTTTCATAGGAAATTAATTTCTGTTTATAACTCGTAATATTCTTAGAAAATATGTGAAATATTCCAATGTTATCATAGTAATTGACATAGAAGTTTCTGGAAATGTCGACGGTAAAAATGTAAACTTTTTGTTTTTGTTTTGACAAGAGATGTTTACTAAAAAATGCTAGTTCCTGCACACAGAAATTTCTGATAACATATACTTTATAATAGGTGAATTTAAAACCGAATAGATTATAAATACTCAAACGAATTTATCGAAAACGTAAGTAATAAGATTGAAGTTTCTGGAGTTATTAGCGTCTAAAAAGTTAATTAAATTAAAAAAAAAACTAGATACATAATTTTTAAAATAAGTCGGATCAGTTTACCAGAAATCTAAGTAACTAACATGGAAGTTTCTGGAAACGAAATGATTAGCAATAGAAACAAAATATTTTTGTTGTTTTTCGAATAGATTGCACTATATAATTTTCCCAACAAAAAATGACTGTTTTGGGTTATGAGTATAGAAGATATCAATATTTCTTAATTTAATTTAAATATTGCATAATAATGTTATATAGTAATAGTAATAGGTTAGCATGGTATGGGCATGTCATGAGGAGAGATGAAAACCATATAACTAGGAAAGTGCTGAGTATGATGGTGGATGGATATACTAGTAGAGGAAGACCGAAAAAGGTGTGGATGGATTGTGTGAAAAATGATATGTGCGTAATAGGTGTGAATACTGAGATGATATTTGATAGGGAGAGAATGCAAAAAGAAAACATGTTGTGCCGACCCTACTTAGGTGGGATAAGGGTAATGATGAATTATTGTGACATAATTATTATATAATAAGACTTTGTATACATTACTATGTCACAAAATCTCGTAATTAAGATTTCATCTTATCTCAAATAGTTACAATGTATACAGTAAAAGCTATATGAAACACCAATTTAAATAAATAATGAGATCATGGGAGCTACTTGATTGAAGCAACTTTGTAAACTAGAGTAGACTGAAATCTACTAACGGTTTTTATGCAAAGGGCATGTCTTATAGTGGTAGTAAGCCCTACTGTTGAGTTGGGAGGATCCTCTATCGTTGCAAATAACAGACTTTTATGCGATGAGCAGAATTGTCCGTTCTGCTATAAATATCTATGTATAATTTTATATACCCATTTAGTTATCATTATACAAATTATGCTTAGTTTAAAATTAGATGATTGTGTGTAAAATTGTATGAGCAATTTTTTTTTTAAATAAGTTGACTACTTTTTTTTCAATTAAGTATATCAAACAAACAAGAAAACAGCATTTTATTTCCGCAATAAACTTATGCTGATTAAAGGAAAATAAATACGTTTGATAAACATACACGTGTTTGCGTGTTCCAATAATTTTGACAGGGAATCCTATTATTTTAGAAATATGATTTGTCAACTGAGATTCAGATGACGTCAAAGCGTCGGCGTATCGTCCACATTTGTAAACGTGCGATATATCATCTCGACGCCTGCGCATGCGCATCTCGTAGACGAATTAGTTGATTAATCATTGTTATAGAAACAGGTACATTATTAGTGTATCTCGGGTATCGTGTTGATCCTGTAAGTTTGTGGGTGATACGATGACCCGTTTTTTTTTTTGGTTTTAGTAACGTTTTTTGAATATTATGTCGTAAATTTTATTTTTCACTGTTTTTTTACTTAGGGTTCCTTCCATACAGACTAAGTCGCGGATACAGCTAGTACTAAATTATTATTAAGTACCTGGGCGACCGAGCCTAGCTCAGTTCTTTAAAAACATTTCTAAATTAAAATAAATTGTTAGGTTTGCCTTATAAAATGAACATTTCTTTACTAAAAATATATATATATATATATATGTCTCTCTTCTGCTGTCGCTGGGATTCGAACTGGGGTTACACGAATTTTCGAAGCAACCGATTTCCATCTGAGCTGTTTTGTTTTGACAGCGGCGGCGAAATTTACCTTTATATTTTACCTATATTTTTTCATTGCCTGAAAACTCAGATAAAAAAGTTTTCTATGAGTAAAATCGATTTATAGTCCCCGAAACTACCTACATACTAAGTTTCACGGAAATAGATGACGCCGTTTCCGAGATCCTGAATATATACAAATATACAAGAATTGCTCGTTTAAAGGTATAAGATATACAAATTTAGTTCAATAGATTCATCTGTCAGTTAAAGAAATGTTAATTATGCTAGTTTGAAAATCTGTAATAAACTAGCTGGCCGGGTGGATGTTGTCCTGCCTTGATAGATTGAATAAGAAGAATCCTAAAGTCAACCGCAGCGCCACCTACCGGGTCCAATTGTGAATCCAAACCATTCTTGGATTCACTGGAATCCGCACACAAAATATCATCAAAATCGATCCAGCCGTTTAGGAGGAGTTCAGTGGCATACACACGTATAAATCACTTGATGGTGGAGTGTGCTAAGAACCGCATCGAAAGAGACTCGTTGATGAGTAGTATATAAAGCAGTTGCCAGAACATAGGTATTTGTCAAAGCATCTTGGCTAAACCCTGTTCGGGTGACGCTAGGAGGCTATATGATCTGGTAATGATATCTCATCAGTGACTCTCATGATAGAGCTAGTGAGATTGGGTAACAACGGGGCTGGTATGTTCGGTGGAATAAAATCCCCTTTACACAAAGAAAAAAAAATTATATATAAAAATAAATAAGAAAGGTCACTGTTTGTGCTATAAAATTATTTAAGTTTTTGGAAACAAAATTGGTAACTGTTGTATCTTTTTCTATACCTATTAGTTTAGTAATTCTTCCTTATTCTAAAAATAATTGAAAAGTTCGATTATTTGATTCAAGCATTATTGGCACAACCCTAATTATTTCCCTTCCACTTCCCTTGTGTACAATAACCGAACTATATTACGTAAAACACCACCAATATTACACAATATATAGTCAAATAACATACGATTATAAATAAAATATAAAATCCACTACATAACAGCAATATACCGCCAAATACTCCGCGTGTTTTATTTACTCATCATCGCTGCATTCTTAAACAAGGATTTATTCAACTCCTTATATAACTACTCGAGTCACAGATTGACCGTGAAGGTACATCGATGTCCTGACAATAACAAACTGTACCTAATAATTCAATAAAACAAAAGCGGTCGGGGATTGTCTTAAATCATATATGAGAGCACGCATTATCTTCGATTGTTCTACGCTTCGGCTTGGGATCGCCGGGCGGATACTTCTCAGGACCTCGACGATCTGAATTACACTTGATAGTCTAAGGCTTAGAGTTCAAAATGGAATAATCGTACAATTGAATTAAGTATCAGTTTACTGCCCGTGACCAAGACGAAACACAATAAATTTCAATTAATGTTGTCGACAGACCATATGACATTGTCTCAGCGAAGAGATTTGGCTAGACTTTTTTCTCCCTGCGAGTTGTCACTCTCTTCATAACGGCCAAATCTATATATAAAAAGAAATTACTAACTGATTGACATATCTACACACAGGCCAAACTACTTCACATTTTAAATTTATATAAATGAGCACTAAGAAAGGATTTTTGGAGATTCAACTCCATAATTTAATGAAAAAGGGACCAAAATTTGCATAGACTTTGTTCATTTTGTCATAAGTTACTCATTAATCTCGATGCAACCCATAACATGATGAAAGTGGGTACTAAAATTTCCATTAACATTCTATATATTTCATATGTTACTTATCAATCTCGTCAACCCATAACACTGTGAAGGTGGGGACCAAAATTTGCATATTCTTCGTTTTGTTCACAAATTACTCATTAATCTTGATTCAACCCATAACACGATGAAAGTGGGGTCAATAATTTGCATAAAAATTCTTCAATTTCCGATAGTTACTCATTAATTTTGATTCAAACTCATAACATACTGAAAGTGGGGACAAAAATTTGAATAAACATTCTTCATTTTTTCATAAGTTACTTATCAATCTCGATTAACCCAAAACATGGTAAAAGTAGGGACCAAAATTTGCATCAACTTTTTTCATTTTTTCATAAGTTACTCATTAATCTTGAATCAACTCCATAACATGGTGAAAGAGGGGACCAAAATTTGCATGAAAGTCATTTTTCATCAGATACTCAGATTTGTTCAACGTGATTATCATCTTAGACTACGTGGTCATTTATCAAAAGGTGAAATTGTATTTAAAGTTAAAACCTACAAAGCAGCAGTTGACAAACCACGGTCCTTGATCGATCTATATGATACGTGTCGCCTGTTAGAATAGCGAAAAATAGAAGCACCCGGAATTAATAAAACTAAATTAATAATAATATTAAGAGTTTTTGGCGGGATCTTGGAATGCCATGTAGTTGTTGACGTAATATTTTATCCATAGTCTTGTATTATTTGATTTTATCTATACTAATATTATAAAGAGCTAAAGTTTGTGAGTTTGTGACGTTGTGATGTTGTGACGTTGTAGAGAGTAATCTCAGGAACTACTGGTCCAATTTGAATAATTCTTTCAGTGTTACATAGCTCATTCATCGAGAATGGTTATAGGCTATATATAATTACGCTAAACCCAATAGGAGCGGAGCACAGATGAAAAATGTATCGAAATCAGGATGTTTTTTTCCTTTTGAGAACTGCTGCGTGTTGGTGTATCTATTCCACGCGAACGAAGTCGCGCGCAAAGTCTAGTATTTTGTAAAATTGGTGGTGTTTTACGTAATATAGTTTTGTTATTATGCAAAAGTGAAATGGATCGGAAATAATACCACGGAGCATGGATTCTGACTAGCCACAAAAAGTCCCAGGAAAGTTCTAACAAGTCGGCCACCATCTTGTTAGTTAATTAAAATTATATCAAGAGACTTGTAATATCGTTACTAACTTGACAATGGCAGTAATAGTATACTAGAAGACTGGTTGCCAAAAATAAACTAGAAGAAGAATAATATTATTAAATTCTTTTTAAACCTTTGTTACGTTGTTTTAATATATCGTCGTTTGCTCATAACCTTTTGGAGTGGTTTACCAGATTAGGCTCCCCCCGGTAACGGGTCAAGCCTAGGTCTGTTCTCTAGGCGTAGAGCCCTTGAGTACGCTGCTCGCGCAAACTAGTGACACAAAATCTTACAATACTACGACAATATTACACATAACCTCCACGCACGTGCAAGTATACACGTTTACACATGAAAATGAAAGGGTTTTATTTTTTACCCTTATCAAATGGAAATAGTTTAGAAAATTATCCGATACGAAATATGTATAATGTATATATATATATATGAATAATTAGCTTAGCTTAGGTTAGCTCAGATAAGTCTCGAATTGCATGTATCAGGCAACAGCTCAAGCCGAGGTGTGCCGTGCACCCTTGAACTAGTTGTCAAATAAAATTAGCTGAGTGCCCTAAGCCTTCGCCCTAGTGGTCCGGTGAAGCTGTTAAGACCTTGCTAGGTCAATAGCGTAGTCAGTTCGAAAAAAATTCTTAGCGTGGCCCTTAGTTCCAAAATGTATACATCCCTGACATAAAGTATAGAAAATTAATTGTAGTTTAATAATTTAATTAGCTATGCGATAGACTGGAGTAACTAGAAGACGGTTCCACATGAACGACGTGGCGTTTCCAAGATAGCGAATAAATAAAGAATCGAATTACATCTATTATTCATTCATAAACCCTTAGTACACTTTGTGCGTTGCTGAATCACGAACGGATGATAATTTTTTATCCGTTTACATGTAAATAAGATGAAGAATGACATAACTATGACTTGTTTATAGGTGTGTGCATCGTTATTTAATATACCATTGTTTGCAGAATCTGAATTTATCGCTGTGACTTTTGCAGTGAAATTTTTATATCACATTTATTTATTTTATCAATGGAAAGAATACTCTAAATTAACAATTTCATTTTTTTTAGTTAATACGAAACGTATATCCGCATATATATAATATAAAGGTCAGCTGTTGTTCTGTGCGCATTATTAAAATAAACTTCTGAAAAGTTTGCGATCAATATTTTTATTTTTAAGTTATTCAAGTTTTAAGAAAATATGAATTCTATACACACTACACGTCCAGAGATGTCTGAATTGGGGTAAGTGGTCTGGTGCGCATATGCACAACAAGGGAAATAAACAGATAATATTGAGTTCAAAGAAAAATCATTTTATTCCTTCTTTGTATATGCATCGTGAAAATAATGAACAACGCAGCTAAATTCGCGGGCATAACCTAGTAGTAGTATAATATATAATTGTCTAACCGACCAAAAAATTTTACATTGCCAGTTATATAATCCTTCTTGTCTCTTCTTACTAATTTTGAAGCTGATCTTTTATCTCAAGTTTTACTTTTTATAACCGAAGAAAAGTAATCCGGAAAAAAATATATTTACTACGATTTTAATATATGAGCCTCTGTAGTTTTGCCATCACTGCCAAGATTGCTTTTACTATAAAACATTTTTTTTTTGTTAAAAAACGTCACTATGGCGTAACAGTTTCTCATTCGTACAGAGACAAGGTGACGATGGAACGATGCCAGCAACTGTCCAACTGTTATTGTTATTGGTCCAGTCATGACAGAAATTTCCAGTCCAATATTTCTTCGATTTCAGGAGAAATACACTAATTTGAGGATTACTGCAAAATATATTACCTAATTCATCTTCTTCGTCACTTTTTTTTACGCAATCTATGCTATAGATTATTACTGCCGTTGTCGAGTAGATAAATAATGTTAGAAGTATCTAGTGATAATTTCGATGTTCTGACAAGATGGTGGATGGTGGTCCCTTGTTAGAACTTTCCAGGGAGTTTTTGTGGCATGTCAAAACTTATGCTTCGTGATATTATTTTCCATTCATTTCACTTGTGCACAATAACCGAACTATGTTACGTAAAATTCCACCAAAATTGCAAAATATAGAGTCAAATAACACAAGATTATGAATTAGATATGACAGGCTAAGATCCTGCCAAAAACTCCTATTGCCTAATTACTTTGAAACACTGAACTTTGTAAGACTGAGTTTAGTAAAAGACCGGCATAATGTGAATACTAGAAACTGTAATAAACTGGTGGTCCCATGTTTCAGACTTAGTAAAACCAGTAATAGTTTCTTAGGTAACAGTGTTAGGTTTTACAATAAAGTCCCAAAACATGTTACCGATTTGCCGGACTGCAAATTTAAGCGCCATGTCAACCGGGTGTTAGTGTCAAAAGGAAATTATAGAGTGGATCAGTATGTGAACGATAGTGATGTCTGGAATTGACTCCTCTCTGTGCATCCCCTATAAGCTGTATGATGTATTTAAATGTATGTAAAAAAAAAACTGTACACGATCGGTTCTTGTCGGTTCTTCTCGATAGCTGGGTTATTTCCGAACCGGTGGTAGTTTTTGACGTTCATAAGCGCCTTATTAGGGCCTAAACTGAATAAAGAATTTTTCGATTTTGATTTTATTTTTACGTAATTTTCCAAGGTCACTCACTTGATATGTGTTATAACTACATTTATTAACGTTTAAAATTATTTGAAAAACAAGCTCTTTTACAATTGCGTTACAAAATTAATCGGATTTGTTTTCAGTGTTTATGACGTCCATTATGAAATTCGCCATTTTGTTTTTGTTTCACTTTCATGTATCGTCATCGAGATTGATCAAACATGCAAAATTGCGAAGTTATAGTTGTAAAGGAACACATTCTAATTCAGCTTGCAAAATTTGACTCAAACAAACAAATATTGTAAGATAAATGAAAACTTGTAATAAAGTGTAAGCTTATGAATTAATGTACAAATCGACACATATATGAAAATCAAGCCAAAAACTACACTACTAGAGATTCACCACCATAATGTTGCTAGTATATCGATATATTAAAAAAAACTGAACAATATAACTGTCAACATTTTTGAAAAAGTGAACATATATAACTCATGTCACACTTACATTTAAAAAAATCACTGCCCATATTGAGAAGTCAAACGATTAATATTTCTATGGCAACATCAGAATTCATTCCCGCTTCCTGGTACGTGTAGTGCATTATTGACCATCTTCCGTCCTTGTCGGGTTTTTAAAGCTCGACGCGGGTGTGAGGGAGAGCCACGACGACGTCTTATTGCAGTCAATCATCCATATTCGTGGTAGCTAGTGGAATATTATCGAAGCTTCCGGTTGATTTAAGTCAATGACTCGATGAAAGGTTCCAAGGGGATAATTGTGAACGTCTACTTTGTTTCATGTGCTTCGGTGATGTTTTATTTCGTTGGTAAAAGATATATTTTTAAATCGTTTTCCTATGAAATTTCGTATTTATATTTTTGAAATTGAATATATTTAAAAAATACATTTTTTTTTTATGATTTTTTTTGAGACGGTGTGCATCGCCTTTTTTATAACAAAAATATATAGCTATAAGGTATACTGGTATACATAGGTTTTAGGCTGTATGACAATGAGGTATTATATAATCGAAATATATACAAAGAGAGGAAGAGAGAGAGAGAAAGAGAGAAACATGTCTATATCATATTATTTTCTGTAGTATTGTAGTGACTATCCCACTCTTTTAATAAATATTCTGTGTTTTGTATTCAACATTGTTGATATCTATTATAATATTACAATGCCTAAAATTGATGTTTACCATCTCCATAGTGTATTTCATCTTTTTCTCTTGATAATAATTTATCAAAAAATTAAGTTTTAGTTGTACCGCATTTGAACTATACACAACTGTCTTTTATTTGATATATATTTTTATATCTGTGTCTTTACAGTAAGCGTAGTAAAATGTTATAGAACTCTTTGACAGACTGAGCTTGTATAGAAAAATAATTAAAGTATGCGGGTCATTTGCCTAATAAAAGAAAGTGTGTGTGTGTACTTATGTACACGCGTTAGAAGTTATACTTCTTTGGCGTTACAAGATAATAATCTTTTATTTAAAAATGTTATCATTGGCCTTATTTTACGTTTGTAGACAAAGCGACACTAACAATAGAAAATAGTATATTTAATACATTGAAAGTTTTGATACTAAGAAATTCAAACTACAAATAAAAAGAAACAAAATGTTGACTATAGCTAACTTCAGGGTGTCGGTTTTTCGTGGCGGTGTGCGAGCGCATCGTAAAAGTCTACTCTCATAATTTTTCCGTAACGCGCCAAAGAAGAATAACTTCAAAAACTGACAATCATTTTTTACATAGTGATTTAAGCTGCCGCCTTTCCATTTGATTGGTCTAGGATGTACAATGTTTGCTTTTGTCTGGATATATTTTGCATTTGTTAATTGTATGTTTGTAAAATCTCTCAATTTAATCTACTCGATTATTAGATCGGAAGATGACTTACAAAATGTTTTAAAATAGGATTAAATATAGGAAATTGTGGAAATTTTAATTCACATTCCGAATTTTATTAAGTGCTTATGTTATTCTAATTAAAGCAGAATCAGTGAAGCGGAGACATGTTTTTACGACGATCTCTTAACATTCAGTCGGAATACAATTAATATCGTGCACTTAGCGACAAGTGTCCGTTTGTCTTGGAGTCAACAGCGGCATATAGTCGGGGACAATGGGGTCGTTTTATTGACAACATATCTTGAATGTACTCGTGCCTCCTCGCTGTCGAACGTAGAACTGTATAGAGTTGTAAATTCTTTTTATACATATTTTCTGCCTCTTTTTAATAAAGGGAACTCTTTTTAATAAAGGGTTACTAATTCATGCCTAGCTCAAGGTACTAGTACATAAATGATGTACTAACTTCGACTTTGTGTCTAGATTTGGTAGGTTTTTTTAATTTGGATAAGTTGCTTGAAACCTTTTATAAATTTTATTGTAATTCGTATTGTAACAAAACATTGATATTGGCAAATACGTCTGCGGGTCCAAAAGAGAAAAGACTGTATTCTTTCAAATGTTTATACAATGTATATAATCATGTATGAATAAGATTTTTTGGAGGGATTTTGGTCTGTCATGTAGCGGATTTTATATTTTATACATAATCTTGTGTTACTTGATTCTACATTTTGTAAAATTGGTGGTGATTACGTTATTGTACATTTCGGTTGTTGTACATAAGTGAAGTGAATGTAAAATAATACTACGAACCATTAATTCTAAGATGCCATAAGAACACCCTGGAAAATTATAACAAGGAAGTCGCCATCTTGTTCGAAAATTAAAATAATCACACGCCACTTATTGTGTAAAATGTGTTATAGTCTCCATTCAAACAAAATATTAACACTGGTAAATGCTTCTGCGGAGCCAAAATAAAAAAAAAAAGTAGTAGACGAAGATGTAAGAATGAGCAATTTGTATCTATGCAAAAAAGAGGTAACGATATGAAACTGTAGTTATACTAAAATAGCATAAATAATTCCATGATAAAACACTTTATTATGCGAGAACGAAATCGAGGAAACAAACTGGTCTCTTATAAAAACAACTTTTACGCAGTTTTTTTTGTTCTAACTGAATAATGCTCACTAATATTATAAATGTGAGTTTGTTTGTAACGTTTAACTTCTTAACAGAATCTGTTGAGATCGTCATGCAATTTTACACTATTTAGAGGGTACAGGAAAGGACATAGGAAAGCTTTAATTCAGAGAAAAAGTATTGTTCCCAAGGGATGTGTCAAATCTACGCTAACACGGGCGAAGTTACGGGTAAAAGTTAGTTAGAAATATTTCTTGTTTCTGCCAATTAATCTTTGAATTTTACTTACAGGCCATGAACTATAAACCGTTTTCTGTATTTCTTACAGTATAATTTTTGTTATTTGTGTATTGTATTAAAATTCTACAATTATGCATGTAAATTACATATAGAACTTAAAATTTTTTTTTTTTTTTTTTTCTCGATCTGACTACGCTATTGACCTAGCAAGGTCTTAACAGCTTCACCGGACTACTAAGGCGAGCGCTTAAGGCACTCAGCCGATTCTATAATGGCAACCAGCTCAAGGGTGCACGGCACACCTCGGCTTGGCTGTTGCCCGTTGCATGCAAAAATCGCGACCTAACTTAGCTAACCTAGCTAACTATTCATATATGTTTGAGTTGTTGAAACGTATATGAGTACCAGCATATCCGCCTCAACAACTCCTCCATATATTTTTATCGGAAAATTAGGAGAGTTTTTCAGTTCGATAAGGGAAAAAATCTTTCACAAAATAACCCTTCCACAAAGATGTGTAGCGTGTAGGCGTGCACGTGTGTGGAGGTGATCGTGTAGTGTTGTAGCAGTGATGTATGGGTGTGTCACCGTATCGCGCAAGCAACGCACTCAAGGGCTCCCTACCGAGGGATCGAACCTAGGCTTGAGCCGCTGCCGTGGGAGGCCTAATCGGGTGTGCGGGAGCGAAGTTAACCCCCAAACCGCGGCGGCGCGATCTGTGGTTACGCGGGCGTGGGCGTGAGCACGCTCTGTTACTTGGGACAGGCTGGTACTGCTCGTTCGCTGACGTGATATCGTCGGGAGGATCGGTGAAAATGTGTCGCGGACGTCTTTTATAACGCCCAGCGTTGGGCACGGGTTCGTAATTCGTGGCGGATACCACTAACGGACTGGGATGAGTCGCGGCTCGCTCGAAATAGCTATTTGTAAGTAATTTTATATTCGCCCAGATAGACGGCATCTCCAGGTCCCTATGGAGATCCGCCTTCCGGACGAACCAAGGAGCACCGGTGATTTTACGCAGAGCCCGGGTCTGCAAAACCTGAAGCGTATCTAGATTCTTCGCGTGTGCGAAAACCGGACAACTATACGTCATTACCGGACGAATACAGACTTTATATATTGTGAGCTTATGTCTGAGGGACAGTTTGCTCTTCTGACAGAGTAAATAATGGAGGCGACCCAAGACCATAGCGGCTTTGTCTCGCACTCTCTTAATATGAGGATCGAACGTTAAATGACGGTCTAAAGTGACGCCGAGATACTTGATCTCGGTGGTCCAAGGTATCTCAGAATCGTATAGCCTTATGGGCTTTAACTTGTTATGGCGATATCTAGGATCGAAGAGTATCGCGGCACTCTTATCGGGGTTAATACCTATACGCCATCGAAGAAACCAGACACCGAGCGTGCTAACGGCTTTTTCGATGCGATTCCTAAGGACTTTCGGCCGCCAGCCAGAGGCGTAGATAACTGTATCATCAGCATAACAACCTACCTCGACTCCCGGGAGCTTAGGTAGGTCGCTGATGAACAGGTTGAAGAGGGTGGGCGCGAGAATTGAGCCTTGTGGCACACCTGAGCGTATCGGACGAGGCGATGAGAGTTCGCCGTCTACTCTAAAACGGAAGGTTCTATCGGCTAGAAAATCGCGGAGGATGTGAACTAACCTATCGGGTATGCCGGCTTGATTTAACTTGTATATGAGACCTTCGTGCCAGACCTTATCGAAGGCCTTGGCAACGTCGAAAAATACTGCTATCGTACGTTTCGGATTAGTGTTTTTCACGGGCGGATCCGGCTCCGGATGCGGATCTTTATTGAAGTTAGAAAGGATGTACTCCGTGAGGCGGAGTACTTGATCCGGACAAGAGTGTTTGGCGCGAAATCCAAACTGTTCGGCCGGTATTAGACTATGGTCGTTAATCGTAACTTGGAGACGGTTCAGAAGGAGCCGCTCGTAGAGTTTACCTAGGGTATCTAATAAACTGATCGGACGATAGCTATCGGGAAGCGTAGCTTTCTTGCCGGGCTTGTGAATCCCTATCACTACGGCCCTCTTCCAGACGGCTGGAAAATGACCCTGGGACATGGCCGCATTGAAGATGCAGACCAATAGAGCTATGATGCGGTCAGGAAGGAGCTTCAAAACCTCGTTCCTGATCCCATCGGGACCTGGGGACTTCCTAGGTTTTAGACGCTTGATGGCGGCCGAGACTTCGTCAAACGATATCGGGGTTAGGGTATCCGCCGGAGGAGACGCGAGTGTATGCTCTACGGCTGTTTCGATGGACTCTATGATGGAAGGGTCAGTATTATCAGTGTTTGGCGAACACTGTTTTTCTAAACTCGCGGCGAGACATTCTGCTTTATCAGTGTTATCGAACGCGGGATAGAACTTAAAAGTTGTCTACGAATACAGTAGATGTTCTTGAGATAAGCATTAATGCGGCTAGTCCGGTGAAGCTGTTAAGACCTTGCTGGGTCAATAGGGTAGTCAGATCGAAAAAAAAGCATTAATTCCGAGTGCAGCTCTATTTCTTTCTGCAGTAATCCCGAGACGTTTTGTAGTGTCTCCCCTAATGTAAAAACACAGACGAGAGAGATATGTACATATTACACGGTATGCACTTAAGTCACGTTAAAATGGGTATGATTTATCTCTTTCACTGTATTTTATTACATTTCTTTGGATATTAGTTACACAATGTGATTTTTGAAGTGAAACTTCTAATGCGACTTCCAACAAGGTTGCGTTTAAAATTTGACGCTATCATGGAGGAGGTATGAACACACCGATGTGTTGCATTGATTCAGTTTTGGCAAGAAATATTGAAAAAATAAAACTTAAACATTTCGTATCTTACTTTCGTTGTCATAATACCATTGTAAATGTTATAGATTTGGATATTTCTCCACTCGAAAATGATAATTAAAAGACGCGATCAATTGTGAATTGTAAGCAATGTTAATAAAGTTTGTCTTAAAGAAACAGTATGATTTCACTAAAAATCAATTTCTACACCTTTCTGTGCAACAATGTAAGCACTGTTACTTAAAGTCGGTATTCTGTGACTGGGGTAGTACTACCCCGGACGAGCCGACCCATTCATGCTGAAACCAATAATAGCTTCAGTGTGGCTCTACCACCTACTTCACTTTTTCCGCGCGGAGGGGCTCCACCCTTTTTTTTCTCGAACTGACTATGCTATTGACCTAACAAGGTCTTAATAGTTTCACCGGTCTACTAAAGCAAGCGCTTAAGGCACTCGGACGATTTTTACACAATGTGAAGTTTCGATACGTGTTCGGACACTGCCTCAATGGACGTAGGCTCGAATCCTGACAACTGAGTCGCAGCTTTCGGTGAAGGAATACATTTTGATAAAACGATATTATTGTGGTTGGTTTTTTTCTAATCGTGACTAGCTACCATTCTTATTTCATCACTCGCTTTCTTGTCTTCTTGCACCAGTGCCTAAAGTGATTTATGAGGAAGGTTTTGGTATATAATTTGTCAATTTTTTTTTATTAAATCGGAGCGGTACTATACTAATATTATAAAAAGCTAAAGTTTGAGTTTGTGAAGTTGTGGGGGGTAATTTCAGTAACCACTGTTCCGATTTGAAATTTGAAATTTCAGTGTTATATAGCTCATTTATCGAGGAAGGTTATAGGCTACATATCGTCACGCTAAGATTAATAGGAGCGGAGCACCAGTGAAGAATGTTTTGAAATTGGGGAGTTTTTTCTCTTGAAAGCTTTCGCTGCGTGTTAGCATTATTCCAAAGTAACTATTCTACGCGAACGAAGTTATAAGAGGTTAGCTTAAAATAAAAATAATAACTGACGCAGGCCGGCATATGACAACGGTGACCGGCGTTGGACAGTTTGTGTTAGATTAGCGACGCGTAGTATAGGGGGTTATAAATATGCTGATAAAGCAAACTGAGGAAGAGTTCGGCGCCCGATTGAGGAGCTCCTTAGAAATTGAGTAAATCAGGAGCATTAAACAAGAGTACCATGACAAGCTCAAGGATTTACACCAACGGAAAGAAAGTCCAACGACGGCATGATCATCCGTGGCATCGCCACCGCTGATTAAACACGCCACATAAGCCGGATGATATCTAGGGGAGACGACAACAGGGAGCACCACCGAATAGCGCTCCCGCAAAACTAGACGCTCCCGTCGAATCGGGAGGAGAGCGATGCCACGGTCATAGGGGTATCCCTGACACCGTGTCCCCGCGTGCCCCACAAGGGGCGTGCGAGAAGAATCCCGTAAGGGAGCTGTGTATATGTAATATTGATATATTACTAGCTGTTGCCCGCGGCTCCGCACGCGATTTTTGAATGTATTAAATAAATTTAAAATTGTTATTAGATGTGTAAATAACAATAATACTCTTTCAAAAATATTTGTAAGTATGACACGCACATCATCTACAGTAATAGGTAACATGTACATTATATAATATGTCCATATTGTTGATATAATCAAGTTATTAATATACCTTGCTATAATTTAAATCACATGTAAACATATGACTTTCAATTATATTTATTCTTGGAGTCCAGTACAATGTACGTCACACGCGCATCTTTACAGCGAACAACATATTTTTGGTCAATTTCACACATACGAATGCACGGTTAACAGTTCATCACAACATAGTGTCAACAAAGTCGTGTTTCACGTCTGTCTATATGTCTGTTCGCGATAACATCAAAAACGCATCTTCATGCCGTTTTAACCAATATATAAAATGATTTTTGGGCAAGGTTTAGATATAGTTTGTCTTATTATTAGAGCAGGTATCGTCTGCTGAACTCGCTAGCTTAAAATAAAACAGCTAATTAGTTAGTTATTTGCCCGTAAAATTCCCGTTCAAATATTTCTTGTAGTCTGTTGAAGCTGTTAAGACCTTGCTAGGTCAATAGCGTAGTCATTTCTAAGAAAAAAAAAACCGTTCAAATAGGTCCAGCCATTTCGGAGATCACCCGAAACAAATAAACAAACAGACATTTCGACAGAATTAAAAAAAAGATGTTGATATTTGTAGCACCGCAGCTATATGTATTCATCAAAAAGTTTTTATTTCAATATTATATAAATTCAAAACAAAACTAACGTAGAATAACCTTTTTGAGGAGTTTTTGACAGTATTTCAACCTGTCATGTAGGGGATTTTGTATTTTATTCATAATCTTATGTTATTTGACGCTATATTGTGTTAAATTGGCGGCGTTTTATGTAATATGGTTTGTTTATTGTGCATAAGTGAAATGAATAAAAAATAATACCACGGAACATGTATTCTGGGCTCTTGAAAATTAAAAAGATAAAAATTTACGAAATATTATATATAAGATTTGGCGCTTATACCTTTACATTAACTTAGACATAGAAGAAAACTGGGTAGAGGATACATAAGAACTACCTATATTGACAACTTCAGAATTGGCAGTATGGATTAATTCCTTCGCCTGTATTGATGGACGAATATCATTACTACTAACCTTTTAGAATAGCAGCACAAAATAAACTCTAAAAATGTTTGCGATAGCATCGTACTACTTATAATCAAAAATTGGAATAAAAAATAACGTAGAATAGACTTTTAAACAGGAGCACAAAATAAACCCTAATAATATTTCCGATAGAATGTTATCATGTTACCATGGCAACGCATATAATATTGACACTGACACGCTCTAAAAATAGCCCGATTTTGAGACATTCTTTATTAGTGCTCCGCTGAAATTGGTTTTAACGTGATGATATGTAGCCTATAGTCATCCTCGATAAATAAGCTATCTAACACTAAAAGAAACTTTCAAATCGGACCGGTAGTTCTTGAGATTAGCGCGTTCAACCAAAAAAACAAACAAACTCTTCAGCTTTATAATATTAGTATAGATTTGCTTGATTGAATGATTAATAGACTTTATAAAAATGTATATAATTAGTGCTCCAATAGATATGAAACCCTCACTAATTTTAATAATTCCAATATACAAATTCTAAAATATAAATATTGCCATTTACACTATAATTAAATCCAAAATTCAAAAGAGTACAAAATTATTTAATTGTTTTGAGTTTTCACTATGTCGGTAGTCCTTGACTACCTCGACTTTTTTATTTATGTAGAACAAACAGCCGCTATGCATTTTCTTTCGGCCGTACAAACATCATAGATTATAATGTATATGGACAGAGAATGATTATTGATTTGATAGCTCATCGCGTCCTAGGCAGCCTTCGTACAGTAATTTCATACGTGCGCAAAATATTAAGTAGTTGGATAAGTAAGGCGTAACTTGACAATACGCCGTTAGAATACCGTTACTTATCATTTGCATTAATTAATTTTTAAGTGTTAATTAAACGTTTGATACGAAGGCTGGTATGTGAAGGGTATATAATTGTGCATCCTTGTTATAATCTAATAGTAACTGGACGACCGAGCCTAGTTCGGTTCTTTAAAAAAAGTTATCTCTCTTATAATTGTAATAGTAGAACTATTTTCATCAAAATAAACTGTTAGGTTTGCCTCACATAATTAGCATTTTTGTACAAATAACAAAAATTTAAAAAAGATGTTTCTTTTGCTGTCACTTGGATTCCAACTAGGGTCAGACGGATTTTTTAAGCACTCGATTTCCATCTGAGCTATTTTTGTTTTGACAGCGGCGGCAAAATTTATCTTAATATTCTAGTTATATTTTTTCATTGCCTGAAAACTTAGATTAAAAAATGTTTTCTATGAATTAAATCTAGCTAGATCGATTTATCGTCCCCAAAACCAATTAAGAAGTTTGATGGAAATCGCTGATACCGAAATCCTGAATATATACCAATATAAAAATATAGAATAAGAATTGCTCGTTTAAAGGTATTAGAAAATAGATAGATATATCGAATGCAAGAAAGTGTATACAGTATTCGGCTTTTGATTTGACACGTAGGAGATAAGACGGAGATAGACGGCTATGTTTGATTTCGTATAGCGTCATCTTTGTCAGTCGCTACGCTGTGCGATAGAGATAACGTTATAGAAAACCGAAACTAGTCGATCTTCTCTCTCACTCTTCTCTCCGACGTGCGAAATCGATTGTTCGGTACTATATGTTATTCCTCTTCCCCTTTAATACCAACCGTGTTCTTTAAACCGCATAGTCACTAAGCATTAGGTAAACTTATAAGGTACTAGTTGTTGCGCGTGACTTTTTATCTACACCATTATTTTTTTTTTAACTCATGTACTCAATGTCTTTTTAAGATTATTTTTTTTTGTTATTTCTAAGCATAAATATGTATATTCGGATATTGATCTTTTTATTTATGTATTTCTTTAATTTTATAAATATAGAGCGCTAATAATGACAAGCTCTCGGCCTATTCCGTAGGTAATTATTTCATACTGACAAAGTTCAATATATCGATGGACTGGAATTTCCCACGAGAATCACAATTAATCACGTCAAAATAGAATCGGCTGATTGATATCTTAATAAATCTAGGATTGTTTTTTTGCGCCGCCCTATTCTGTAAACCGTCGTCGCGTCGCGTCGGCGAGTTACAATTTAGCCGTTACAAGCTTCGGGAATTTGTAACAAGCGTCGAGAATGCTAATGTTATGTTTTGTAACAAGAAATCATTCGAATACGATTGACACGATGACGGCTCGTCTCTACAAGCGTAAGAATTCGAACTACATATTTGCATGTTTGGATTACGATAACGTAATCATTTTGTTTATTATTTAAATCGGTCTTATTAGACAAATGGGTAGATTAAAATTTTGATACGTATAAATTCCTTAACTATTGATTGTGCCTTACGGAATAATCAATACACGTTGTGAGGAATCATTGATTTAGTGTTCAAGACGGTTATCTTAAAAGGAGGAAGATATTAAAAAAGCATTGTATAAAAGTGAAGTAGCTGTCGTTTTTGCAGTTGAGTTGTACATTATTTATTCTCTCTGAAGGGCAACTTGTAAATTGATATGATTATTTTATGTTTCGGTTCTTATCTTATCAAAGTACAGTTGTTTTGTTTATTGAAAATGACACGAAATTTATGTGTTTAACACAGTTGCATCTAGTGTGAACTAAGGTACAGTCTCGGTGAAGGTGGTGATTGGTCAACAGCAAAAGGTTTACTGTAACTTCCCTAGCATAGTTTGATGTTGTTGATCTTATTAAACAATGCGACCAATAATGAATAAAATGTAACAAATATATTATGAAACTATATACCTACTATTAGGAAAAAGGTTTGAATTTTTATAGTGAAAATGTTTGTTTTTTTTTTTATCATGACCAACGCCAAACTAATTTGTACTCGTTTAAAGGAAGAAACTATTTTCTGTTTTTTAAAGTTCCGTTCCCAGAATAAGAAATCTATTACAGAGGTTATGTTGTCTGTCCTACCTTCAAATACATGTATTTTGAAAAGGTAATTTGAAGTTGTTGTTACTATATGTGAATGTTACTTGTCGGGTATCTTAATAAACATGGATATTACCAAACACTCTTTTAATTTGTTTTCATTAGGATGCGAACTTTACAAATTAGAAAGAATAGAAACCGTTCTAAAATGAGTTCAGATTATGGTAATAGCTGAATGAAATAATATTGTATCACATAGCGCCTGGATCGGAACTTTAAAAACGTTCTGATCCGATTCCCACTTGACCGAATTATTAAGGATTGAAGTTCATGAGCACATTAATATAAACAAACAAGCATTAACACACGCGTCAATCTCATCCGATAATTTCGCAGTGGATGTCAACGGATTCTCCGTAAAGGTGTTAACAGCGCCCTCTATTGTCCCTTCGAGATATCATCGAACGATTGTCATTCGTTCGAGCTCTCTCGGTTCGTGTCGTCCCGTGGCCGTTGTGAGATGAATCCAGAATAGGGGTGCGCGTTCGTGGAAGTTTTCTTGTGTTTTTTTTTACCTTTACAAATGTGTCGAAGCCCGTAAACTATTCTGTCGTGTTATGTACGAGGTAGGAATGAATGATTGGTTCTTTGTCGAGTATGTTAAGAGAGGTTTTCTCGGGACTTATATCGTTGCGTTATTATTGCTTCGTGTTTTTTTTTTTTGTTTTGAATAATCACGAGTGATTTGTTATCTTTAAAGCGGCATCTATTTTGTTGCAGGCACTTGTTGCTTTTAGTTAACTTTGACTATGAATGAGAGATCATATTGAGGAATACAAAGAACATCTAGAGTCTATTTTTGTAAGTATGGTACTTAAGAATATATTTTGGGACCAAATATTAACCCTTGTGGTCTGACAACTGCAACCGAGAGCCTAACTATCTTGCTTGTAGTCTAAATTATTATTATTATCGCATAAATATAAATATATAAGATCTGTAATGATTACAATATAAATCGTACGGTACAACAATTACATGAGAGTAAATAACAACAGACCTGAACGTCAATTCTGTCTTTGACTCGCGTTTTTATATAAAAATTTTTAACCCAATTTTTTTCTATTTTCCGTACAAAGTAATTCGTAGATAAAATGTCTGTGAAATACTAAAACATGTTTAGGATAATTATTATTCTAATTTCAAATGCCAAGATCGAAATTATAATTTATTTCATGTGACCCGAATAAAATCTCTTTAGAGTTCAGCTAAATTAAGATACACAAAAAATATTAAGTACCTACTAAATTTACATTACTCATCCTGGGTTGAGATCTAGATATGGGACGTTGAACGTGCTATTTTATGTGGAGTTTGAAATCAATCATTATGTACGTCTAACAACTTCGGACTCCTTTACGTGATGTCATCGTGGCGTAAGCGACGATTCCTTTTTTCATCATGGAATACATTCAAAATATGTCTACAAGTTTTGAAAATTAGGGATTTTTTTTTTGACAACTGATCTTTTACATTATTACTGATATTATCGAGTTAGTTACAATACAAGTGTCTTCCGATAATTTTAATGTTGTAACAAGATGGTGGCCTCCTTGTTAGGTCTTTCTCTTCTTTCGTGGCTTCACAGAATTCACGCCCCGTGAAATTGTTTCTCTTCCACTTCACTTGTACTCAATGACTAAATTATATTATGAATGACCAAATAACATAAGATTCTGAATAAAATATTGTACAAGGTAAATGTTTAAAGTCACATATAAGATATAAAATAATAGTATCAAAACAAATACTTACAAACAACAAAGAGAACCTTAGTTAAAGTTAGTTCTAAAACTTTTAAAAATAACGGAACGATACTTTTGACTTAAAAAATCACATTTAGCTTCAAGGAACAAAATTCAAGGGGTGCTTTTAAAGGTTAATCATTACGTAACTGCTTATTGTGAAAACGCCCCACAGTCGAACAAAGGAAAACGGAGCGGTAACTTACACCAGTTAGTTTTTGCGTAAATCATCTGATATTGAGTGTATATCAGTTTTGCGTTTCTCGAGATTTTTAGGTCATATATTAAGCACTTACTTTTTTAATTGATTTACAACGAGAATCAAGTAATGAGTAATCTGTGAGAGTATTGCAACTATTTAATCAGGTTATGCTGTATAAAATTCGACTTATCATGAAACTATGTATTATGAGAAATAGTAATTACAACATAAATTAAAAAAGAACGCGAGCAGAGTCATAGTCATTTGTAATTATGTATAAGAATAGATGAAAATAAGAACTAGGAGACACGAGCAATTTTCCTTCGTACATTATGGTAGGGCCAATAAAAAACTGCATATTTTTATCAAACGAAAGCGCCATTTTATCGCCATCACAATTCGTCCGTCTTCTATAAATGCCTATGCGTATGGAGTCGTAATAAAACTATTACAGTATGCCCGTAAATTTTTTCATCAGCTAATAAGATTGAAGTATGTAATTTTTTAACAAACTCCAGACATCCCGAGCCTCCTTTTACGAAGTAGGTCGATCCGACTTCGGGTACTTACGTTGTTTCTAAACAATGCGTGCACTGTTTGAGTGTCGGTATTTGTTACCCGTGAAACTAATCCCATCTCGATTCGTATGGCAGAGGATTAAAATAAATACTAAGATTAGTCTCTAATGGCGGCATATTATAAGTTTTCTATACTCTATACATATAATAAGATAGTAAATCGTGTTTGTACGTTTTAGATTTTTGAAGGCAAAAATCTTGCAGGTGTCTTGGTATAAGTAAAATACATTTCAATCGTTTTTAGAAATGTCTGTCTGTCTGTTTGTTTGTGTGAATATGCTTCACTGCTAAAATAATGTGTTTACGGTAAAACGTAACCAAGAAAATCTTAAAGCATATCCTCGAGTAACATTTAGTCTTAGTTTCATTAAAATCGGTTAATTCTATCAAAAGTTATTGTAATTTCAAGGACGACGCGACTTGAGTACGAGACAAAAATAGATAAGTAAATGTACTTAATACATTCACATGATTTTATTATTCACTTTTTTTGGGTTCGACGCGGACGGAATCGCAGGCACATATCTGCAATATTTATATACTCTTTGACAACAAATTATACTAAAAATTAAAAGACTAATGAATTATGAAATAATTTTGAACCGATGGACGACAACTAGTACTTTGATTTGGAGGGGTTCTACTCGGTCATGTAATGGATTAAGTATTTTATTAATAACCTTGTGTTATTTGATTATATATTTTATAATATTGGTTTCGTTTTACAGAATACCTATAATTTGTTGTGTATAAGTGAAGTGCATGGGAAATAATACCACAGGTTATGAATTCTGAGATGGCTCAAAAACCGTATGGAAACTTCTAACAAGGGTCCACCAATATAATCTACTCGACACTAACAGTAATAAATTATTAAAAGTTTAGACTTCAATTAGCAGGATTCATAAGAATTTTTGTTTATCTAATTATGTTTTGTGGACCTTAAATAGAAATATATTTTTTAGATTATAAATAACCCAGACCAAGCAACGGGTATCGGCTAGTAGTCTTAATAATATTAGATATAAGATTTCCCTAATGAATTCATGTCAGCGTTTCTAGAGCTGCCTGTTTGTCTGATAACATAATCATAAATATATTTATTAAGCTAAATTAAACACACTTGTAGACAATTTAATCTACATTAATTAATAATAAAACAAATTCTTAAGAAACATTAAACATGTCGGACGAAACACCAATAAATTGGCAATTAGTAATGAAGTGAGTAACGCGGCCAGAAATGTATACGGTTTTTTGTATGTAAACTTATACCACAAACTGTGAAGTCCAAAAGGTCCACTATTACAAATATTCGAAACACATAACAGTGATTTGTAACTGTTGTTTTAATTTGTATTATTTATTTATTTGTTATATTCGATTGAAAATAAGTCTTTTTTGCGTCGTGATGGTAATATCGAAGTTTTGTTTGATTGTTTCGATGTGTGAGAATTGCTCTTCACCAAATTAATTCCTCAGTCCCAGATATTGACTTAAATATATTAAGGAGTGATCGCTTATTGTCTATCTGCGAGTTATTCCATGTAAATTTATTCATTTTGCTAATCTGAGAGAAAGTCTCATGAATACATCTTAATATTACGGACACTTTCCTTTAAACAATATAACCTGTACTAGTTAGTATTGGCAACTTCGTCTGCATTGTCTTTCACATGTGGGATAAAAGAAAAATCCCAATTCTCCGCGACCAGAGAGCAAACACAACAAATTATATTTATAAAAACCGTTTAAAATTTTAATTTTCAAATTGTTCTTAAAAGCCAAGTACTTAAGAAATAAAATTAGAAAGAATTGATCGAAATCTACGCCTTTATTTATACTACTGCTCGTCCAGTGGGCGTACTTCGACCATCAGATAAAAAACTTTTCAATTTTTTTATTGATAACACTAAAACACATTAATAGTTGTAAAGCAAAAAAGAATGAAAGAAATGGATGAGAAGCAGAGGACGGGGACATTCTTAACTGTCTTTCAAGTACTGATTTATATATAGATGAAAAAACTATAATCAAGAACTGATTTTTTAATATTAGATGAATTTAATACGTAGATTAATTAATTAATGGTTATTTATTTCGCATTTCGGTTGTAGAATGACGATCTTAATAAGGAGTTTTTGGTAAGTTGATCGGTATTTTTTTATTACTTAATTTCTAAATTAAGTTCCTATATAGGGCATAGATATAGATAGACAAATAGATAGATTCAAGTACTAATATGTGAAGATGCCTTGATAATTAGAGAACGATCAGAGAAGGTGTTTATATTTGCATTATGTAAATAAGTGAACATTCTGTACAACGTTATTTGTTGTGTACAAAACGTACCTAAACTTTGATTAACGCTCCGCAGATTTCTATATATAAAGCTAACAAATCACGTGTACATTGCGTGATTCTCTCACTCCACGTATATACACTACATAAAACCTTCATATTAAATACAACGGAGTTTTCTTAAACAGGTCGAACTCGAAACCGATTCGTCATTGGTGGAAAACCATACAAGGCCGGGAAGGAAATTATTATATGATTATATGTGGCTTTATTGATGTTTAAGCAATTAGACTCATTTTTTGGTGCTTTGGTGTTAACAACTTTTTAAAATCATTTTTATCATAAGAGAAAACGATCGATCTGTTCACCTGATGTTGAGTGATCACCACCATCCATAGACATTTGCAACACCAGGGGAGTCTCAAGTTCGTTGCCAACATTTGGGGGAAGGAGAGAAAGAAAAGGAAGGGAAAGGGAGGGTAGGTGGGCCTCCAGCGCTCTCATTGACCGAACGAAACGCAACGTCAATGTCTGATATATAACAATTGTTTTTTGCTTATTCATAGTTTGCAATACGGAGCAGTGATTCCAGTGTACAGTATATTATTGATAAATACGTATACTTTACAATGTAAGTGTACTAAACAGAATTCTCTACTGGGTTTCGTGTAACTATGAATTCATATGTCTGGGTTATGGCTAAAACTATAATTGGAACAGGAAAATGTTACACAGAATTCCAGGAAAACTATTTCACTTGTTGTATCAACATAATGTTCCTAGACTCCTACGAATATGTATCGTTATATTTTAACTATGATATAACATAGCCGTATAAAACCGATTAGACACAAGTAGAACGCGTGCGAAATACATACGCATAATATTTACATGTAAATTAGAGTGAAATGTCTGTTATATGTCCGGGAAATTCTATGAAATGGCTAATTCTATACTGACGGTGCCTTTACTCGAATATATAGAGAATATTTTAGACATTGTTTTAAAGTACATAGCACAACTAAAGAAACTATTACAAACATATTTTTATGCGAAGAATAGTCACTGGTAGCGTAGTAATAGTGTTAATTCACTTCACTGTTGTACATGTGTTTATATGATTATTTATTACTTTTGGTATTTTGTCCATAATGTATATATTTAAAGTCATTTAATTATGGTTCGCTGTACGTAATTATTAAATTGAATAGTACTTACTTATATTTAAAAACCACAATGAACACGAAGCTGATACGTATCGTGGCTTGGTGGCGCTACATCTAACTACATATAGTTACACAAAATATATTGTTTACGAGGTGTGGCCGCGACTTCGTCCGTATGGAACCTGATTTATAAAATAATGATCAAATAAAGAGATCTGAATATATTAAGTCTAATTTCTATCTACTTTTCTCTCGTACTTAAGGCGCGTCGTCATTAAAATTACAATAACTTTTTATAGGCCGAATCGATTTTAATGAAATCAAAACTGAATGTTACTCGTATATATGCTTTATTATTTTCTTGAAAACGCTTTATAATGAATGAAGTAATTTCGCAGTGATGCGTGTTCATACAAACAGGTATATAGACAGGCATTTCCAAAATTGATTGAAATATATTTTATTATTTATTCCTAGACACATTTTTTTAAATCTAAAAAGTACTGACACGTTAGATTCACATTCTTAATATATATATAGAAGAGGAAATACCCGACCCAGACGGAGTAGTGGGTATAATAACAACAACCTACAGTGAATTGTTTCAATACATGAAATAACGTACATAATTAAATATCTGGGTTTTTCGACGGGACCTTAGATTGTGATGTTATATTAGCTTGAATATTTTATTGACAATATTATGTTACTGAACTTTATATTCTGTAATATTGTGCCATTTTATTTTTATATATTCTATATTTTTGTAGATGTTAGAGCCACGCTGAAACTATTACTGGTTTCAGCATGAATGGGTCAGCTCGCCCGGTGGAGTACCATCCTCTCCCAAAAAACCGACGTGAAATAACAATGCTTGCATTGTTGCCTTTCGTTCGGTCAGTGAGAGCGTCAAAGGCTCACCTCTCCTCCCTTCACCCTTTCCTCCTCCCCTTCCTACTTACCCCTTTCCCGCCAAACATAAGCTGGCAACGTACTTGCGACTCCTCTAGTGTTGCTAGTGTCTATGGACGGCGGTGATCACATAATATAAGGTGACCCACCTGTTCATTTGCCTCGTATGACATAAAAAGATATACTTCGGTTATCGTGTACAAGTAAAATGGATGAAAAATAATACCACAGAGCATGAATTCTGAAGTACCACAAAAATTCCCTAGAAAATTCTAACAAGAAGACCACCATGTTGTTAGAACATTGAAATTATCGCAAAACACTTGTAATATTATTACATGGGTGGCAAAATATAAAAAAAAAAGTAAATGGCTCTAGATTTATCGAAGCGTAGAAAGCGTAACATCCTAAATGAATTTGTCGGGTGTAATCTCACTGACGTAATGTAACTAACTCACTTACGACTGTTTGAATGAAGTGCGGATAGATTTGCGATTTGTTACCGCTTTGAGGTTAAGGAAATCGTATTTTATCGTGTCACTGAATTAATCTTCTTGAGAAATGCCGATATAAAATTGGCTGAATACTGGTTCGGTATATACAATACTTGACTTTTAAATTTTCTATGCTGGCGGTTTAGAATTTTTCGATTTTTTTTTTTTAATTCGCGTATATTTTATTAATTTAAATCGGTAACAGTATCGTCTGACGGTGAAGGAAAACATCGTGAGGAAACCTGAACATGAGAAATGTTTTTGTAGTATGTATTTCTCAGTGTTTGAAATTTCTAATATGTCGTCGGCTGGCGTGGTTATTATGCAGTGCGTCTGATGATGGTGGTGATGATAATGCGATGCGTGTTGTTTACGATTTATATGGAGTTTTCGTAATAAAAAAAGTCATAGACTGCCGACAGAAGTAAAAACTCAGAACAATAAAATAAATGTGTTCTCTTTTGAATATAATATATTAATTATAGAGTGAATGACAATATTTAAATTTGTGAACTTGTTTATTGAAATCATTAATATTAGTGTGGTTTTCATATCTATTGGTACTCGGAGCAATAATTATAATATACATTTCTATAAAGTTTACTAGCCTCTGCCCGCGACTTCGTTCGCGTGGAATAGATACACTAACACGCAGCAATTCTCAGAAAGAAAAAACATACCGATTTTGAAACATTTTTCATATGTGCTATACTCCTATTGGTTTTAGCGTGATGATATATAGCCTATAACTATTCTCGGTGAATGAGCTATATAACACTGAAAGAATTATTTAAATCGGACCAGTAGTTCCTGAGATTAACCCCTACAACGTCGCAACGTCACAAACTCACAAACTTTATCTCTTTATAATATTAGTATAGATTAATGAATCAAACCTAGGATGAGCTGTAAAATATCAAAATTACATGCTCACAAATATGGTACGCTAGTATGACGCGACGCACGCCTCGTAGGCGCGATACAGTCGGTCATGATTATGTAATATGTCATGACACCAAATTATAAGTTTATCTCCTGTCAAAATACCGCTCGACGCGCCGAAATAACTTTTCAGTTAAATGTTTATATTGAATATTTTTAACTGTTTTAATAACAATAGCTTGTGCCTGCGACTTTGTCCTGTTGACAATCATTGTTAATATTTGATGGGAATTGCATGTTTTTCTGCATTCTGTGTGCGGTTTATTATGTTTTTAATAGCAATTTTTTAATTATTAGTTACCTAATAAACCTTTTAGTGCTTTTATATTTCTTTATCATTGCTGCTTACGCTTTGTGGAAAAACGTCTATGATAGTATTTATAGCCTGAAGAATGTACTGCTTATTGCTGGAATTTTAATCGATACACATTATTATAGAGAACTCAAATCAATCGCTAGCAATCTACTGAACCGTTTTAGGCGCGCGCTTAATGTATACACGTACATATGTATGCAACAAACATATAGGTTACATCTAATAAACGTGAGTGGAATTAGGCAGCTATTTATTATGTATCTGTCGAATCAAGGACAGACAATCATACAATCTGATTAATATAGAACGACCTGAATACTTCAGCGATTGACATTCAAACGAAAATATCTTTTACATGTATTTCAATGATTCTTGGTTATAGTTTGATTTTTTCTTTTTGGCGCTGATATTTACACAATTTTCATAAAGCTACTGGAATTACTGGTTCAAGTTGAAAAATTCTTTCAATTATCACGCTAAGACCAATAAGAGCAAAGCGCTAATGAAGAATGTTTTAAAAACGAGGTCTCTTTTACCTTTTGAGAGCTTCTTAAACGGTTATTATTTCCCGCGGACGAAGTCGCAGGCAGAAGCTAGTTTTTATATAGATAAAAATCAATTACCGAATGTATGTGGTAGAGCCACGCTGAAGCTATTACTGGTTTCAGCATGAATGGGTCGGCTCGTCCGGGGTAGTACCATCCCTCTCACAGAAAACCGGCGTGAAATAACAGTGCTTGCATTGTTGTGTATCGTTCGGTCAGTGAGAGCGCTGGAGGCCCACCTCCCTTCTTCTTTCCTCCTTTCCCATTCCTTCCCTTCCTCCCTCTCCTATATATAGGCTGGCAACGCACTTGCAACTTCCCTGATGTCGCTAGTGTCTATGGACGGTGGTGATAACTTAACATCACCTGACCCACCAGTTCGTTTGCCTCCATTGATATAAAAAACAAATTACGTGCATCACTTCAGAGTGGTTGCATTGCACCTATTTGACTAATCGTTTTTTTGTTACGTTTGTATATGAGTGGACAAGGTTTGTATAAAATAAAGGGTTTGAAAAAACATACAGAAGCACGAAAAGAAATCTTTAAAAAAATATCTAGACAATGAAGTGAGTGACACAGAAAACAGTACGGAGATCTTCGAAAACAAAATTGACTTATTAAAGTTCATTTGTTTAGCTGCCATATTGTTCCACTGTAAACTCACACACTCACTCACTCACACTGGTTTTAGTTTCTTTATTAGTACTGCCGTACGAAGCCGGGAAGCGTTGCTAGTTTTGTATAAATTCTCCTATTTGACTGTATTTCTATTAACTTATTTTCTGAAATTTATGAGTGGTATTTAATTAACAATATCCACTGTAATCTCGGTAGTGAACGTTGTTTATACATTCCGCTATGAATATCATTCGGTTTAGTGCAAAAACACTTGATTATTGCAACTAAAATATATTTTTTAATTAGCAAGGTCTTAACAGCTTTACCAGACTACTAAGGCGAACGCTTAAGGCACTCAGCCGATTTTATTTTTGGCAACTAGCTCAAGGGTGCACGGTACACCTCGGCTTGGCTGTTGCCTGTTACAAGCAATTCGCGACCTATCGTAGTTAACCTAGCTAACTAACTATTCATATATACGAGTATATGAGTTGTTGAAACATATACGTGTACCAAGCATACGAAACTCAACAACTCTTACATATATTTCTTATCGCAAAATTTCTAAAGTTTTTTCCAGTTCGATAAGTAAAAAAATAAAACCCTTCCACTTTCATGTGTAAGCGTGTAGGCGTGCACGTGTGTGGGGGTGATCGTGTAGTGTTGTAGCAGTGATGTAAATTTTGTCACTGTATCGCGCATTAATTAAAAGTATATCTGATTATCTGTAATCACTACTTCATAACTTCATATCAGCCTGTAAGAGACCCGCTGCAGAGTTACAGGACTCTTCTCGAACAAAGATATGGACATAAGCGTCACGCAAGCATACGACATATTGGCGATTTTAAACTCAGAGAAATGTACATCTATAGTTTCTCACATACGATATAACTACACGTACATTTATCAGTAATCAAGTATCGTTGCTATATTTTCTTTTACCGTCAGCCGTGATATAGTGCTATCCATTAAAATTAGCAAATGTATGCGAATTTCGAAAAATTTGTTGGTACAATTATATCATAGGAGACAAAATAACAGGTGGGTCACCTAACCTTAAGTGATCACCATCGACCATAGCAGGGAGGGAACAAGTGCGTGGCCAACCTGGGTTGTGGGGGGGGGGGGGGGGTACGGGAAGAGGAGAGGTGGTCCCCCGGCGCTCTCACTGACCGAACGAAACGCAACAATGAAAGCACTGTTAGTTCACGTCGGTTTTCTGTGAGGCGGTGGTACTGCTTCGGGCGAGCCGACCTATTCATGCTGAAGCCAGTAATAGCTTTAGCGTGACTCTACCACCTACAAGCCGGGGTTCGAACTTTCGGACATCGAATACACATTTCATAGGCTTAACCTCCCGACCATCAGTTAGTGATAAGCGGTAACTCAAGCAAATATAAATTCAATTTAATAAGTCGGTGACAAAATCAGCGTATACTCACGCAGTCTGAAGAAGGTTTGTTACCTGAGAAATGACGTAAACAGTTTAGGTGCCAAAATTAATTCTATATGTTATTCGATGTATGCATTCGTGAAACGTCGAATATCCGAAACTGTACGCGATAGTATATTGTCTTTGGCTGTCAAAATGCTCGGTGACGCGAAAAGGTTCGTTCAAATGTAACGGAATAAGTGATAATTAGAAAAATCTCAAAATGTTAACATTCAACCCAATTGGGAATATTATTTGAAGACTGTGTTGTGTATGTATAAACTTTAAAATAAATACTAATTTGTCGATATCAATATTAAAATAGGAACCACAAATATTGTTTCAACTATTAATTGACTTTTATGAAAGGAACTGTATATATTAATTATTGAATATAGTTCATAGACAGATAGATTATTTCGAATCATAACGGAGACAGAACTTCTCTCGAGTAAAACTAGCAACAACCTTATAATATTATCTTTTATTTATATGCCAAGTGTTATTGTTGAGATCCTTCAGTTTATGTAATGCCATCCTTTCCTCACATTCGAGGAAGTAAGAGTATTTTACAGGCTGCTTATATTTGACACTACAAAACCGCAAAAATTTGTCATTGTTAATTAATAATAGTGCAAACTTTATTTTGGTGGTAATCACTGATATGGTCAATTTGTGATAAAATTCCAAGTACAAAAAAAAAGAAAGAAAAAGTCTTATTGATCGATCACATTTTATGTTAAACGATAAGTTTAGATTAAGCACCGGAATTCAAATATAACTGCCAGAACAAAGGGGTAAGTTCTTGAGTTTCAAGTTGCAACTTTAAGTTTACAGGTGTCCGAGCAGGTGCACGTGCACCATGAAATGTAATTTATTACACGTTAGGCTAAAAACTACTATTAATACTCTTAGTAATATTTATAATATATACTAATAAAACCAGATATTATCTTCTTCTATCTTTATTACTATGTTTAACAATAATGTTAACATAATAAAACAGGCCTATTAATAGTTTGATTTCCAATAAAAATAATCACGTGTTTATCACATACTAAAATCTTTTTGCGGACCTGTAACGTTACTTGTCCCTAATATGTGAACTTACTGACATTCAGTGCACGTATTCGATAGTGGTTGCCGTTATGGTTTGTAGTAGAGGTACGCACAATTGAATAACGATTATTTGCGTGAGATTATTTCAGTTTAGTGACGATATAACTATGATATATTATAGTTTAGTGTATTTTTATAGATTGATCATAGATTTCGATGCAATTATTTTTAGAAATATCTATTTAAATTTATTTGATTTTGGTTTCTGTTGTCTAAAACACACTGACAAAATCAACACATGGGATATTGTCTAAAACTTTAAGGATTAATTTCGTTTTAAAACTTTTTTATAAGTATTTTTTATTTTATTTCGTGATGTTGATAATAAAATTGTGTATCATAATAATGTATAAAATAGTACGACAATATAGTAAGGGTGTTTAAATTTCTCTTCTGAGGGTTTAAGCAACACTCATGTAATTACGAAGATAATACGTTGGAGTAGATTTAGAAATATTAAAAAAAAAACGATAATTGCTCAATCGCTAGCGTGTTCAGATACCACGTTGTGTGAAGTAGGTTCGTATCCTTCATAATATATTGGAGCTTTCCGCGAAGGGATACATCGTGTTGCCACCATAGCATTCTGGTAGGGTTTTTTCTAAGCTTGTCTGCTAGCTACCACCCTTAGAGCCAGCCCCCTTCTAGGCTTAGCGTGTTTACTATCTAAGGACTATATCGTTATTTACGGTGAAATTGTGATAAAAATACTAATAATGAAAAAAAATATTCTAAAGTAAATTTAGATTCTTTACAAATATGTGCAATTTATATTTGTTAACTGATCAATCTAATAGCCATACGTATACAATAGTCCTGTATTGCTTGTTTTTTTAATTATCGCACAGTACAAAGAGATTTTTTCTATCATAGGGGAGGGTACAATCGTCAACGAAATGTGCTGGTGATTTTACTTTTTTTATTATTCTTTTTATACACTACTTCAATATTATAACTCTCTTTGAAATAATAATTAAAAGAAATACAAAATAATTAGAAAAGCATATAGTTTTGATTTAATCATCGAGTTAGTAATAATAGTAATAGTTCCTAAAGTCTTTTATAGATATATATTGTGACTTCTTATTTGAAATTCGATTTAGTTGTGGACTGTACTTTCCAAGTATTAATATTTTAATAGTTGCTTAACAGTGTACGGAAGTGTTTTGTTAGCTATATCATTGTACAATAAATGAATTATTAACATAGAATACATGTTACGGTTTTGGTTTGAATAATGTGGGAATATTCCCTTTTTTGTATGAGGGTGTTATTGGCGGTTATAATCAAATCAAATGAAATCAAATTAAAATATCCTTTATTCAATTTAGACCCCGAGAAAGCGTTTATGAAAGTCAAAGCTACCACCGGTTCGGAAAACAACCCAGTCATCGAGAAGAACCGGCAAGAAACTCGATCTGGTTTATTTGTTCATGTTACATATTTTTACAAAGCATAAATAGTTACAAAGTTTTTATTGGATGGACAGAGAGGAGCGTCATTTCCAGACATCACAATCATTCACATACTGGTCCACCCTATAATAAATAGCCTTTAGATATTAAAACCCGCTTGACATGGTTCTTGAACTCACTAACCGTAAATCGATAACCTGTTTAGGGATTTTGTTATAAAACCTAATTCTATTACCTTAAAAAAACTGTTATTGAACTTCGTGAGCTTGAAGTATGGAATTACTAACTTGTTGCAGTGTCTAGTATTTAAATTATGTTGGTCTTTTACTTGATTCAGTATATCTAACTTTTTGCGGACATACACTAAATTATTAAAAATATTTTGGGAGGGTATAGTTAAGATACCGGATTCCTGTAACTTAGTCTTTAATGATTCGCGAGGCCCCATATTATAAATTGCTCGAAGTGCCCGTTTTTGCAAATAGGAATATGGTTTCTATCTCAGCTGCTATACCCCACAACAAAATACCATATGACATTAAGCTATGGAAGTAAATGAAGTAGACTAACCTGGCAATGGCAATATCCGTTTACTGGAAGATCTTTCGTACTGCGAACGCAGCAGAGCTTAATTTTCCCGGCAATTTTTTTACAAGAGGACTTCATACTTTTAAATGGATATTTATATTGTTTTAAGCAGGCTTTGAATCTAATTGAATTTACTAATATCATCTGCTGTTAAATGACTTAACGGCCTTATAAGATAATATACTAAATCTAAGGAAAAGTGACTAAATTGCTGCCCTAAACTGCTAGGATATATTTATAGGCGCTTTTCGACAGATATTTAATTTGAGGATGTTATCTAACCAAGGAGGCATTTAAATACTATATTATTCATCATTATGTTTTATTTTTCACCGAAGCTTCAGCTTGTCGCAGGTTTTGCTCCTCTTAATTCTTCCACCAAAAACGAATGTTACTATCTATGTTTGTAAAAATATGTATCATGTAAAGATAAACCAGAACGAGATTCTTGCTGATTGTTGTCAATGCCTGGATGGTTTTCCGATCCGGTGGTAGCTTTGACGTTAATAAGCGCCTTCTCAGGGCTTGAATAAATTATTTTTGATTCTGTCCAAACATACGTCGGTAGACGTGGTGTCCGAACACACCGATCACCGCTTCCATAATGCGTTATATACATATTTAGATATCTACATTTTATACTGTTTTGTTTATAGAATTGAAATTATTATTAATGATAAAAATACACAATGTTCATACTTATATTATGATAGTAAATTTCTGGTAAACGTAACTCACTAGTATATTGTCGGTCAATAACTTTTGTGAGCAGCATATTCGGGCCACAATTTCGCAGATCGCTCAGACTGATGTTATACAGCTCTTGCCGATGTTCTGTTTACTGTAGTTAGAGTTTAACGGCCGGCTTCACAGCCCGGATATGTTGATTGTTCGAATAATCTTCCTGTCGGGAAACTTAGCAATATCTACGTGGTTATTATTCCGCAAGTTATTGTTTTTGCCACGCCTTGGACAGATTTTGGGTTAGGTATACCCGGTTGCCTAAAGATATGTTCATGTAATATTTGTGGGCTAAGATTATGACTACCTGATTCGTTTCTACATTATTATTATACCAAGCCTTATTATACTCACATTCTAAATAGACTGACGAAAGGTACATGACCATACCTCACCTAAGTGGTACATAATTATTACATTTACTTACTTCGGTCCATAGATAGTTCCATTTCTCTTCTATATGTGCTATTAATAGTGTAGAAATGTATACCGAAGTGATATTAGCGTTCTTGATGTTAGAGACTGTGTTGTTAAGGTTTAAAATGTATATTTTTCATCTCCTTGCTTTCTCAACATTGTATCAGAAATGTGTTTTATAATTTGATTTCAATATCTATACTATAAAAAGTAAAGTCAATAGAAGAGAATCCCAAGTATTAGTGATTTGTTTTTGAACATTCTTATATATATTTTAGCAGAGCTATCGCTTAATGGCATAGGTTATATTTTATTAATGTTAATTTAAATATGACAAGCTTAATAAAGTATTAGGGAAGTTATCATGCACCAATACTTCATAAAATATCATCTCACTTTCTTCTAATGCAATAAGACAGTCTAAACTTTAAAGCCATTATCTATTAATTCATCATTCATATTATTATGATCCATGATTTTGCCATACACATTATTTATATATACAAAGCAGTGATTTGTAATTGATTAAATGTAGAAAGACTTGAAGGAATAGCAAGACTAAAATAATTCTTAATAATAAGTGAAACTGCCGTGCAGTCTCTGTCGTTCGACTAAAAATATCTTAAGTTCTAAAACTAAAAAGGTAAGAGAGTGCGTGCTTTAGTCGAACCTTCTGTAAGTAGCACTTCGGATTCAAGTGTAACCCTTTTGCTGCTATTTTTAAAAATAGTTTTAATTTTATAATTGTTTTAAGTCAGCTGCGGTACTGTTCAGATAATATAGCTATCCCTTATGTTTAAATACCTACTTTAAGTGTGTCAAAGTTAGGTAAAATTCGAGTTTATCCATAGTTCATAACGCCTAGGTAATTTCTGATATCAAAAAATTGTAGAGGGACTAAAATTTACAAGACGATACCGATATTTTTTAAAACTTGTACTAGACTTTTTGATACGAAAATTAATTAACATCGTACATTGTGGTCTAGAAACAAGCTGAAAACTCTACGAACGCTAATTTTGATTTAGTCCAATTAGCTTTGGTTGCTTGAAATTTCGAACGTTTACAAAAACACAAAATTATCCTAAAGACGTGTCATGGTAGACAACATATCAAGGTTAGTACAATTTTTTAAATAGAAGCCAAAAAGTTAATGTTTTTGGGATACCTACGGCCGCGTTTAGCAAATATGAGAATAAGAAAAAAACATACTCCAACAGGATCGGTAAACACTATACGTTTTGAGACCAGAACAGGGGAATGTTACCTGAAGCGGTTCCTCTATAAATAGCCCCGAGCAATAGCACCCCCTAACCGAAACGTTCGTGGTAAATCTACCATCGTACATTAACTGCAGACCACCGTGCCGTGATGGGAATTTGAGAATTGAATGTCTTAAAATAGATATCTGGCAAATTACTTTTATCATCTTTATTCAGTATACTATCTAGTTTGCGATCTTTTATTATTCTTGAATGTGTTTTTGAAGAACTTAATTACAATTCCGCTTTTCAATATTATGTGCAAAGTTCGCGACAACTTAAGTTTCATAAATAATATTAGCTAACGGAAAATGGTTGGACATGTGCTAAGTGACAATAAAATAAAACGGATAATATTAATATTGGAATTGTCTGCACTGTATAGTAAAAAGAGAAAAGATAGACAAGTTACAAGATGTGCAATTTGGTCAACGTGAAGCAAACAATAAGAATAGGATAGTATGAAAACCATCTAAAACACCTACTTGTGATGTGACACACTGACTAATCTATTGTTATTAAGTTTTTAAAACTAGGGTGCTTCCGTTTGCTATTGTAATATAAAGATGGAAATTGGAGAAGTTCAAACAATTTAAATTTAATAAACGTTAAATTTAAACCGGTAAACTTTGTTTCACAATTACTATTATTTAATTTCCATTAATAGATCACTTAACTTGATCATAAGCATAATAATTGACAGAAATTAATACATCTGATTTTATAGTGTGAAACGTTGTGATTTCATTATAAGGTACTCATTAACGGTAAATTAAATTAAAGTTCATTGTTTGAGAGATGACTGTGATTTTTCGTTCATCTCAGAACTCTATTTGAAGCTTTTAAAAGTTTGTTCATAGTGTTACAATTTTAATTACAAATAATTTCACTGTTCATTAGTAAAAAGAACTATGAAAATAATAGACAACGAATTTTAATATAATTATCTGTATGACGTCTTATTCAAATAATTTCTAGGTAGTTTGAGTTTGCTGAAATCTGGTTGCAGCTATATTTTTTTATCGAACCACGTCGTAGTGACTGCACTATGCCTGATGTTAAGCATAGTACAATCCAAAAACATCGGCAACCACCGAGAGACAGATTATTCATCGTCGGTCACCGCTGTCATGCCGGCCATAATGATGAAAGTCACCCGGTACTGGATATGCACAGGCTGATCCCGAAACGCAACGCGCAGAAGCGAGTTACTATGACGGGCTTTTTCGCTATATGCATGGTGGTTGCGACCCAGTCGGGCTGTAAAACCCTACCACCCCGATTTCGCCATTGCCTCGTTCGTTATTCAGCAGGGCGCACCACGTGCAGGTGAGGTTGGCTTGGGTGTCTCAAGTCTTAAGATGTTACTCGACACCCCTTACACCCCCAAACTTATTATTTACTATGTTTCGCATATTAAAAATCAAACTTTGGCCAGTTTGCTAACTCTTGTAGTGTACATTTTTATCTATACCTTAAACCACATTCTCTTCTGACGTTAAATGATGACGTGGCCTAATATTCGTGTGGCGAGTCCTACGCCCAAGCTTAAAGGAGATTGATTCTCAAGTTAGAAGTTAGAATACACTTATAAATGCTTGGCGGCAGATTTTCAAGAGGAACAGAAACAAAGGGTAAGGGAAAAGAGAAAAGGGAAGAGGAAGTTGAGAGAGGGAGGACGGGGAGTGAGAGGAGACATGGACCTCTCACTGACCGAACGAATCGCAACAATGCAAGTACTGTTACTTCAAGTCTGTTTTTCGTGAGAGGTTGGTACTACCCCGGTCGAGTATTATTCATACATACAAAAATTCTTGAGACACACTTGTGTACCGGTAAGTGTGTTCCATAAATTCAAGTCTCTGAATAAGGTTTGCGTACACACAACTGTAGATCCATTGTTTCTAAAATCACAATGCTTAATTACTTTTTCAATGTATAGTAATATATCTGTACTTTTTTCACAATGCTTTGTAAATAAATAATTTTAAGTAAACGTAATTATTATAGTATATGAGAACAGTAAAATTAATTACTTGAAAGATTAAGTGTTCAAAATTGATTATCCATTTATATATGCAACGTCTCTTTCTTGGACAAACGCATTATGAAATCTATTAAAATGTCAACGTCGATAAAGTTACGTGGGATACGAACTAACCCGTTTGTAAGGCGGCGCTAGGAAAGAGGTGCGCGGGCGCAACGCAGGAAGTTTACCGGAGCACGTGCGAGCGCTTCCTCGCACAGGATGTTTTAAATACGACGTTCGATCCAAAATCGCTACAATGAACGTTACGTTTGTTGATTTGCGATTTATTGTGATTAGGGTTGTGCGATACGTTACAGCTTGCACAATGATTATCGCAAGCAATTCTTCAATCCTTACATGTATGTTTTTTTTTTTCGATTTCACTACACTTTTGACCGAGCAAAATCTTAACAGCTTCACCGGACTACTCTTACAAATATGTATCAATACTGTTACTATATTGTACTTCCGTGCTGATATTGTACTTCCGTAATTAAAAAACACACCACGTGTATAATCTAATGTAATAGATAAATACAGTTTGCATTACATATTTACCTAAATGACACTAATTCACCATTGTCAAGGACTTATTCATGGTTTTCTTAAAATGTTTACATTAAGGTTTTTTTATTGTGGAAAAGTAACAAAATATCGAATATCTCTTGTTTTCGATTTTTTTTTCAATGGTTTCATTTAGTAAGGTTAAAGATTTATAGTCAAATAATATAACGCTATTATCACATTATGTTCCAATGAAATTACTTAGTCTGAAAAAAAGTATAATATACTTTTACAACGGTTACACAAGTTTGCGGTTATTTCGATTTATTGACACAAGTAATGCGGTTGCAGATAAACAAACGGACACGTAATTTGCGGTGTTAATGTGGTTTAACGCAAATAAATCTGCGTACTGACTACTAATTGTGTAGTGTAATCAATATGTTTGTTTTATGCGTTCTCCCTAATGGTTTGTCAACGTTTACTGATGGAAATCTGTCGGATTGTTAAAATTATATTTTTCTAGATTATTTAACGTAAGAAATTAGAGAAATACTCTAATCGTCTGTTATTAATTTTTGCTTCAATAGTTGTGTCTTGTTTTATTTGTGATAAATTTTCATTGTATGCTTTTATTATTTACTAGCTGTGCCCGCGGCTTTGTCTGCGTGGATTGGTGACTAATGAAAGCATTTGAATGTAATAAATCTATCTTGTGATCTACTTTTCTCTTGTACTTAAGTCGCGTCTTTATTAAAATTACAACACCTTTGATAGAGTAAAACGATTTTAATGAAAGACTAAATGTTACTTGAGGATATGCTTTATAATTTTCTTGATTTTATCGCGAACGCTGTACTTTAGCAGTGTAAATACATATTTATTACAAATTTATAATAATAAAAGTTTATTTATGTGAAAGCAGTTACTACATTTGAGTAAAGTTAAAGCTGAATTAAGTGTATTACCAGTTAACCTTATGCATTACCAAACCTATTTGTTTTTTTCCATGAACCCATTTATTGTTTCCACAATACTTGTTGTAGGCTAAATTTCATCTACAGATTCTAAGGTACAAATGTGAAACAATTGGATACACGGTACACACACGTTATAAGTATAGTATTTCAGGGATGATATTTTAAATAATAATTATATGAGTAAATATCTATTTTTATGTATGGTTACTTTTTGTAGATCGGTAGCAATAGACGCAATTTTTCTAAGATTCCAGCTTTAAATGTAACTTTACGACACTAAAGAGTTGTTAGTCGAACAATGGCCACTTTTTGGCAGTTAAAGCCTATAAACTCGTGATAGAGTCATTACCCACTGTTTGATCTCAAAAGAAAATATATTAAAGCGAGCCACTGTGTCTATCTGGTTTTTGAAACAGTTACTTGGGATTGTAAGCAGTCAGAATTGCGCTTATAGCTTGCATCACATCTTTTAAATATTTTATTTTAACCTATATTTTTGAAATACGTAATATACTTTCTTATTATTTTTATTAAATAATAGCGGATCCAGTGGACGCTGTCCCACCCTGATAATGAAATATACCTTGAGAAATATATATCTAAACTGAGGTAGTTCATGAATAATTTTATCTTTTGGTGAAAACCGAATGAAAATCCGAGTAATTTTTGAGTTTATTGCAAACAGACAGACGTGGCAGAGAACTTTTTTTATAACATATAGTGATAAAATTTTTATACAAGAATCAAGAAATAATTCAAAGCATTATTACATTGTGTTTCCATGATAATATATTTAATTGAAGTTATTTAAGAGATCAGCCTGTGTATTACCATAAAACAATGTTTACAAATATTAATAAAAAAAAACCGCGGCGCGCACGCCATCTGCGCCGGCGCAGGGACGACGTTGCGGCGCGCGCCATATAATTATTTGTTCTACACAAGTCTAGTTGCCGAATGGTAAATAAACTCACTGATTGATGTCTTTTATTATTAGTGATTATTGATTTCAGTCTCATAATGTGATTGAAGATTTCATATTTTCAAACTTAATGTTCTAAGTATTTAACACTTCAAGTACTTTGTTTCTATACATAACTTTTTTAAACTGGTTTAGCAAAATTATTGCACGGTACCTGGTGCAAAGTACTTTTTTATGTGATAGGAGGCAAACGAAAAGGTGGGTCACCTTATGTTAAGTGATCTTCACCATCCATAGACACCAGTAACACCAGAGGAGTTGCAAGTGCGTTGCCAGCCTGTGTTAGTGAGGAAGGGGGGATGGTGAAGGGGAAGAGAGGGAAGGAGGTGGGCCTCCAGCACTCTCACTGACCGAACGAAACGCCACAATGCATGCACTGTTACTTCACGTCGATTTTCTGTGAGAGGGTGGTACTACCCTGGACGAACCAACCTATTCATGTTGAAACCAGTACAGTCTATAAATAACAGCGACTGTCGGTGTTAAATATCAACGGCAGTCATTGCTATCATGCGGACCTGCAAAAGTTCTTCACGTTTCGTTTGAAAGACCCCATGTCATAAGAGGAAAGGAACACACTGGCTGGGAATTGATTCCACATCTTCACCGTTTGACAAAGATTCGTTCTTGCCCGGATGGTTGTTACTGTGAAACTATGGAGGCGCGTATATTTTATAGGTGGTAGAGTCACGCTGAAGCAATAACTGATTTCAGCATGAATGGGTCAGCTCGTCCGGGATAATACCACCCTCTCACAAAAAACCGACGTGAAGTAACAGTGCTTGCGTTGTTGCGTTTCGTTCGGTCAGTGCGAGCGCCGGAGGTCCACTTCTTTTTTGAGACACCCAAGCCAACCTCACCTGCATGTGGTGCACCCTGCTGAATAACGAACGAGGCAATGACGCAAGCGGGGTAGTAGGGTTTTACAGCCCGACTGGGTCGCAACCACCATGTATATGGCGAAAAAGCCCGTAATAGTGATTCGCTTCTACGGGTCGCGTTTCGGGATCAGCCTGTGCATATCCAGCTTATTACAGGCCGGTATGATAGTGGCGACCGGCGATGGACAGTGTGTCAATCGGTGGTCGCTATTATTTGGATTGTACTGTGCTTACCATCAGGCATAGTGCAGTCACTTTGCCGTGCTACAATAAAAAAAAAAACTTCATTCCTCACCCTTCCTCTCCATTTTCCGCTTTCCTCTTCCCGCCAACACAGGCTGTCAACGCACTTGCGACACCTAGTGTTGCTAGTGTCTATGGACGATGGTGATCACATAAATCAGGTGACCCACTTATTCGTTTGCGTCCTTTGATAAAAAAAAATCTTTTTAACAGTCAAGTGTGTCAATCAATTATGGAGCATATATGCAATGCCCGCGCAGTCAGAATAATTAAAACACTTAATAAGACATTTCACGGTCAATACAATAAATAAAATTAAAACTTTGTATTCTTGCGAATGAGCGAGCTTTTGGTGGAAATACCAAGATGAAATCATAAAATATTTAAAGTTTAAGCTCGCCTGTTTAAAGTTGTAAATATGTCTTAAAGCTTTAGGAATATTCTCGAAGCTTCACTTGAGAGCCAGCTCATCTCCAAGTTTAGCGTGTTTACCATACTAGAACATATGTAATAGCATGGATGATTGTGGTCAAACTAAAATCATTGATATACAAAAACCCATGCACACTGAACGTCTCATAGTCGGCACACAAAAATAAGTGCATAATTTTGGATTATGCACTCATTTCAAAGAGTCGCGTCGCTTGCGTCCTTGTAGAAACAACTTTAAATAATATAGGTGAGGTTGAATTTGCAAAAAAAAAGTTTGTCGTAAAGCTATAACAACGTGTGTGTTTTGGGTGGTTTCGCGGCCGGTTTTGAGCGCTACTTTTATTCGAGACTGCATCTTTTTTTACATGTCAATGTCAATACCTATAAAGAATAAAAAAACCGATACTGATGACTGTCAACCGATTAATAAAGAACTTTTGAGAGTATTATTTAGGTTATATATCATTAAGCTATTGAGGTTAAGCAGTATTGCCATACAGAGGTTACATAAAATAAACATCAGATAATAACTTCCAAAAGTTTGGGGGTTTTTGGCGGGATCTTGGTCTGTCATGTCGTGGATTTTATATTTTATTCATAATCTTGTGTTATTTGACTCTATATTTTGTGAATTTGGTGGTGTTTTACGTAATATAGTTAGTTTATTGTGCGTAAGTGAAGTGAATGGAAAATAATACCACGGAGCATGAAATTCTGAGGTGCCACAAAAACTCCCAGGAAGGTTCTAACAAGGGATCCACCATCTTGTTAAAATATTGACTCACACGACGCTTAATATTGAAATGATCGCACGACGCTTGTAATATTATTGACTATTTGACAATGGCAGTAATAATCTGAAAGATTGATTGCCAAAAAACAAAGTGAAAAAAAAAACTTCCAAAAGAGTCGTAGTACCTACTTAAAATATCTACATTATATTTGTAAACCTCAATGATTAATGAACCAAAAACGGGTTGTTGAAAGTTCTATTTTCAAACAAGGGCGACATAACAATAAAAAATTGTAATCTAACCCTAAAACGTTGATGTATCCATTTTTAAATGTAGCAACCCAGGTTAACCCTTCAGCGCTATGATATATGAACCGAGGGCACGTGTTATACGGCCCAATGAAAACTAACATTAAACAGGGCTCGGATTAAAAAAGTTTTAGTACAGAGCCCCTTTATAATATTAAACTATAGGTATTTATGTTTATGATAGAACATAAAATGCTAACCATTTATGAGGATGGATAAATATATTCTTTATGTGAAACATCTAATGAAGATAAAATCGATTGAACAAATTGTTATGGCTAAATATGTTTTGAGCGCCATCGACCGATACTTTTTTCGTACTAAATTGTTAGCTATACGTGTCTTATGTTTGATATTGTTGGAAAATTAATTTTTACACCATATTATGCATTCTTTTACTTTATTCTTTTAATTATTGTCAATTTTAAGTGATGTAATTTCGTGACAGATTGTATAAATTTAAAGTTTTTTTTCGATATTTGCTTTATTTGATTAAATGTGATTTAATGACCAATTTTTTTTATATCATAAGAGGCAAACCAACAGGTGGGTCACCAGATGTTAAGTGCACCAACGCCCATAGACACCAGCAACACCACGGGGCAAGTCACGAGTGCGTTGATAGCCTGTTTGGGGGAGGGATGGGGGAAAGGGGGGAAGGGGTAGATTGAGGTGAAGGAGAAGGTGGTCCTCCATCACTACCGAGCAAAACCCAACAATGCAAGCATTGTTACTTCACGTCATTTTTCTGAGAGAGGGTGGTGGTACCCCGGGCGAGCCGACTCATTCATGCTGAAACCAGTAACAGCTTCAGCGCGGCTCTACCATGTAAACCTGTTTATCTTATAGAAAAACTGACACATTCGGACAATAAATCTTCCATGTTACTCCATCCAAGTCATCCGAATTCATTGTCACGGCTGAAATATGACACCGGGATTATTTACGTACAACCGTACATAAAACTTCACCCTTTCATTAACCCGAGCCGTTCGTTGAACAGTGAATCAAAACCTGAGTTATTTTATATGCTTGTTTATTTTAATGTTTAATTTTATACCGTGCCAACGACCCCGGGCGTTGGATGTAAACGAAAGTTAAACTTATGTTTAAAAAACCAAACGTGACAAATTAACGTGCACAGAAAATGCATTAACGTTTTCATCATCTTATCGTTGTAGATAAAGCTTAAAGCTTGCGAAAATTGTTTCTTAATGGCCGCGAAATAATGTTCTAAATTCAATATTATTTTGGTGCTGAAAATATTCTCTAGAGTTTTTTGGCGGGATCTTAGGCGGGATGTAGTGGATTTTATTTATAATCTTGTTTTTTTTTTATGTATTTTTTATGTCTTGTATTATTGGACTCTATATTTTGTAAATTTGGTGGTGTTTTACATAATTTTTAGTTTATTGTGCATGAGTGAAGTGAATGGAAAATAATACCACGGAGCATGAAATTCTGATACGTCACAAAAACTCCCGGGAAGTTTCTAACAAGGGATTCACCATCTTGTTAGAATATTGACTCACACTTCGCTTAATATTGTTATTGCACGACGCTTATAATATTATTGACTACGCGACGATGGCAGTAATAATCTGAAAGATTGATTGCCAAAAATAAAGTTATATATATTATATATATATATATTCTGTGTCAGTAAATGCTGAGATCAAAATAGATACAAGCGGTCATGAGAACCATTTTTCTATCGTATTTCTTCATAGAGGTGCACGCAAATTGGGTTTCTCGATGTAGCGTAAGTTGATGGGAATCGCTCTCGACGTTTATTGGTTTTCGTGCACACCCTGTATTTTAGAGGTTGCAGCTTCGCGTGCTATAAATTATGTTTTACAGTTCGAGTATATGAATAGTTCTATTTTTGGTGTTACAGATGTTTTTCAATATAATATTTTAAGGAAACTTACGATATGGATATATATTATACATAATCTATCTATGTAATACCTGTAAAAGAGTAAATCTTGTATATTTTATATTGTTATATATTCAGGATCTCGGAAACGGCGTCAGCGATTTCCGTGAAACTTAGTATATAGGTGGTTTCGGGAACGATAAATCGATTTACCTAGATTTCATTCATAGAAAACTTTGTTTTTCTGAGTTTTCAGGCAATGAAAAATATAGCTAGAATATAATGGTAAATTTCGCCGCTGCTGTCAAAACAAAAATAGCTCAGATGGAAATCGTCTACTTAGAAAATCCGTCTAACTCCAGTTCGAATCCGAGTGACAGCAAACGAGATATCTTTTTTAAATATTTATTTTTTTGGTAAAACAATGCTAATTTTGTGATGCAAACCTATCAGTTTATTTTAATTATTATTAATTTATAATTATAAGAGAGATATCTTTTTTTTTGTTTAAAAAAAATGCTAATTTTGTGAGGCAAACCTAACAGTTTATTATAATTTAAAAATGTTTTTTAAAGAACCGAGCTAGGTTCGGTCGTCCAGATACTAAAAGCTTATATTCCCTACTAGTTGTGCCCGCGACCTCGTCTGCGTGGAATTTAATGTAAAACTAAACAGAGACTAATAAAGTCCTTTGAATGTATTCAGTCTAATTACTATCTACTTTTCTCTTTTACTTAAGTCACGTCGTAATTAAAATAATAACTTTTGATAGCCCTAACCGATTGTAATGACAGGGTTAAATTTTACTCGAAGATATGATTTATGATTCTCTTGAAGAGATTTTATCATATACGCAATACTTTATCACTGGTATCATCATCATCATACAACCATACAATCATCAAACATATAGACACACATTTTTAAAGATGATTGAAATGTTTTTTATAACTTATTCCTATTTTTTTTTTACAAAAATCTTAAAAGTATAGACACTTTAGATTTACATTCTTATTATATACTAGCCTCTGCCCGCGACTTCGTTCGCGTTCTCAAAAGGTAAAAAAAACAACCCGATTTTGAAACATTTTTCATCTATGCTCCGCTCCCATTGGTCTTAGCGTGATGATATATAGCCTATAACCATTCTCGATGAATGAGCTATATAACACTGAAAGAATTATTCAAATCGGACCAGTAGTTCCTGAGATTACCCCCTACAACGTCACAACATCACAACGTCACAAACTCACAAACTTTACCTCTTTATAATATTATTAGTATAGATATGGATAGTACAAAACCATCTCTAGATATCTGTTTCCTAACGGTTTTAAAATCAAAGGGTCATTGTAGCTAATGATATTCGAATAATATCGTAAAATAATAAATAATAGCGGTATTACTACTCCCACTCTTATAATGCCAATGTACGGTAAGAGAGATGGATATGTGTTTATCTAAATAACATTACATATTACTTATACATATTTAGGTATTTAAAAATATTATTTCGTTTGTTTCAGAATCTAATGGATCCCAATAAGAGTTGAGGTTTTTTTGTGAAACATGAATCTCGCCGCCATTGCGTTTTGGCGCGAAATGCCGACCGCTGTCATTCTACTCATCGCGGCAATGACATGCGTCGTTTCAGCCAGAGACATCATTGTTGGTGAGTTTAATCCTTGTTTTGTTATTTTAACACCGTTCCAAGAATACTATTTGTAATTAAATCGTGTAGAAATGTTTGTACGTTAACTAAAAATAACCTGATACCTTTTTTTAGTAAAACAGGATATAAAAATAAATTTATTCATCTGTTACCTTGAATTTGAGATGACTCGAATTCAATTACATAAATTTATGTTTAGCATCAAATTTATATACTAAATCATCCTTTTAGCTAAGTACATCACCAAGATCATACAGACAAAAACAATAGGCCGAAAACGGACACGGCGTGAATTTATAAGCAATTTAAACAAAAAAAAAGAATAATTTATTTTTTAGTATTCCTCAACCGTCCTTTGATATTAACGAAAATCTTCGACGTTATACCGAGAATTTGAAATTTTAATCGAATTACGCTTGAGAATATCAATTTGTCGTGTCGAAATTTAGCGTAGGGCTCTCTGTTGTACAATTTTAGCGATCGGAAATGATTTCTTTCGATTGTTTTATTTATTATGCATAGAGTGTATGGCGCCCGGTTGTGAATTATATTTATGTACCAGGCTTATGTAAATATTAAGGTATTCCATCTGAGTGACTATTTCCTTTGCGTACTTTTTAGGCCTACGTCGGTTACGTGTGTGGTCGCGATAAGATCAAATTTTAAAAAGCGTGTTTATGATATGTTTGGTTATACCAAACGGTTTTTTATTATCGATTGTATTTAATTTATGACGTATCTAATAATCTATGATTGCTTCTTATTATTTCCTTTTACTAGTTATTTATCTACAAATATTTAAACAATAATTTCAATAATTGTTCAATCTTGTAGAATCTCTTTCTTGGACATTTCAAAGAGATAAATGTATAGTTACTTATTATCTCTGTATACAGTGGTAATATCACAAGAAATTTTTTCAGATTCAGGTTTCCCTTGCGATTTTTATTCACCGCCAATGTTACCGATTTAAACAGTTAATGTGCGAAAAATTAGTATACATTGGTGTTCGAATCTTCAAATTGTTAATTGCTTGATAAAAAAATATTGCAAACCATCTATTGATAAATGTGTGGAAACTACACAGATGATATACATAGGTGATTGCAAATTGAATTATTAAAGGCATTATAGCTGATTCCTGAACTGCAACGTCTGAAGTGAGACATAATGACAGGTTTTTTAATGTCATTTCTATATAATATAATCATGTCTTTGTTGGACCGAGTAAGTTATTGCTATAAGTTATTTCTTAAAACACACTCTTATTTACGATTAACTATCTATACTAATATGATATAGCTGGATGGTTTGTTTATTTGCTTAAATGCGCTTATTCCAGGAACTACGGGTCCGATTGGAAATTGAAATTCTTTCAGTGTTTGATAGCTCATTTATCGAGGTAGGCTTATAGGCTATATATTATAGGAGCGGAGCACCAATGAAGAATGTTTGAACATCGTTTTTTTTCCTTTTTAGAGCTTCCACTGAGTAATACGGTAGCCCAAAGTAACTATTCCATGCCGATATATATTTTTTTTCGAGTAAGGTCTTAACAGCTTCACCGGACTACAAAACGGCGATGGAATCGAGGGCAGAAGCTAGTGTTCAAATAAAACTCCATCGGTGTTATTATAAAAAAGTTAAATACGTATCGAATACTTGCTTTAAAAAGGTTACGTTTTAAATGCACCGCGCTTGCTGAATGTCCGCCATATTGCTCTTTTGTCTCGTTTTGGTTAGGTTAGGTTAGACTTGCGAAAAAAAGATAACGCGAACTTGTCTCTGGCGAGCGCGGTGCATTTAGTATGAAACCTTTTTAAAGCAAGTATTTAATTTTTTTGTAATAACACCGCATACGTCTGAAAACACTCAGCGGAAAAGCTAATTACTTCACGGGTACAAATCGATTGTTAGCAACCCCCTCATTTGGTTTCAATTAACGTCGGCCGGATGCTTAATTATTTTAATGACCAGACAATTGTGAGCCCTCCGCTTTTTTGTTAATCTCTTATTCGTACGGCATAGTTAATATTGTTATCAAATTATGAGTACACATAAATAAACCATATTTCCTTTTATATGTATTTATTAAAAAAATCGTTCGTTTGTAGCTCAGTCACAACAAAACCACTGAACATATGGGCTTATGCGTATTTTATGGGTATTCTTTGTAAATGTTTTTAGGCTACTTATTTTTGAGATTATATTACCACTTTAACATTTTTTTTTTAAATAAAGGGCTTATATACTGCACAACAAAGCAAGCGGGAATCTGTCAGTTTTTTTTTGTCAATTTTTAAGATGCAAGTCATATTTGGAACGAAGTTCCTTACGGCACGCTTGGAGGAGATAGGGATTTTGCTGCGCGACCGAACTGAAAAAAATGTGATAGTAAAACCGTAACGAAAAGTGCGTGAAATAAAGACGTGCGCAGGCGCGGCAGTCGTATACACAAGCAAGTAGTGTATAATACCTTTCTCTTTCTCCTTTTTTGTAATTATTTTTATTTCTATATAATCTTATGTTGTCAAACAAAAATAAAGAGACATATTTTGTTATTTTAATTGATGATTTGAATTATGATTACATAAAATTGAGCACGATTTTTTTTTTGCAAATTGTGTTGATTCTACATTAGCCGAAGGAACTTCGTTCCTACGTGATGTCCCACGACACCACATTCTTTTTTTTTTCTATTTTAAATCTAAATATCTAGTAATGCAATTAAAATAAACGGACTTCGGTGATAACGTCTAAGTGGTAGCATTTTTTAACATCGTTTCTATAGACAATAGATTGAATCCCTCATGCCTGGTAGCTAACTAGCCTGAAGTAGTGTCGCCAAACACATCTTCAGGTGTGTTTCGACAGCCGCACTTAAAGGCTATTTCTCCTCTGCGTCTAGCATGCTAGCATCCTATAGCATATCGTTATTTAATATCAGAATCATCTGTGATCAAATGCTGATAAAATACAAAGGAAGATATTCCAGATTTTAATAGTCACACTTTCTCTCCATTCATAGCGTAAACTATGTGTAGAAAGCTACGAGTATGATAAATATCTAGACGAATATTAGATACTTTTATAATACTATAATTTTATACTTTGTAAGTATTAGCATTTGACACCAACCTTTAATCCTTTATGGATACCTTCGAGGGAGAGAGTGGTTTATGTCCGAATTGCACGGACAAAAACCCCACGGTGTACCGTCCGTCGCATGGTAGGCGTGACCAGGGATCGACCCTGCTATCTTCCTGAAAACCGTCCCTGAACGCCAGGCTTCCTCCTACTACAGAGAGGCAACTGGGTACACAACCAGTCGCCTCCCCTCGTGAACTGAACCTGTGCAGTGAGGAGATGGGCCCACCGGATAATTCCATCAGGCTCGGCTTTGGTAGTTGGAGGAGACGAGCGTTCCGCCTCCTCCTTTCTGCTCTCCTTTGACGAAGACGGTTGACAACAATCTCCCCTAACGTTAAATAAGGATAAATTCTTAGACAACAATCTAAGATGGTAAATTCGCAAAATTTAGAGAAGAATGACTCAATTACAGTTGACGGAATACGCATAGGTATTTGTCAACAAATTATCATCTTGAGGATGGTAGCTGGCTAGGCTCTCTTAGAAAAAACCTTACCGTCGTGCTGTTTTTCTTTCGAACTGATTACGCTATTGACTACATCGTGCTATTGTTTATTCACGATGCTTTCCTTTTCCGAATGCGCTAACCAGCTAACCACTGATCATCGCTTCAAAGCTAAGATTTCATTAACATATTTTACCTGTACAATTTTCCTTTCTTATATACCAAATACGTATATACCAAAGATATTACAGCTAAAAAGGTGTGGATAGGTTATCCACATGATTGTCAAAACAAAGGGCATGAAAACGCACACATACGTAAAGTAACATTGTAACGCCACAGTCTTAGATAAAATGTGGAAGTAAGATAGCATATTCTCAATATCGGTGGTGAAAAAGAAAGAGTTATATGTTGTTTAGACACTTATTTCAGCATGATATCTATTGTATTTGCCATTGTATATTTTACATTGGCCTGATGTGAAAGAAAAAAATATGTAATTAATATTTCATTCTACCTATAAAGTGACTACCGTGACTAACTTGACACTTTGTTGAAGTTGAATTTGTTTAGACACGGGCGTATTGACGGAGCAGTCGTTACAAATAAGTTAGATAGTCAAGATTTAACAAGACGCTGTCGAAGTGCTTATGATGTATCTATAGCTTTTTAGTTATAATATCATTGAGTTTATACCCACGCACTGAAATATTATAGCTTTAAATCAGAATATCGTTATTCGTCCAAATTTAATGATTTATGATCATAACAAACCTATTAATAGAATTTACAATATCACAGTTTGCCAATAACCAAGATGCGAGGAACAACGAATAGCGATAGTAAAAATAATATTTCGTTAAATTTGACAGTACGCTATAAAACTTGTCACCAGTACGTCCGGCTTCTTCAGTACATTTTGATCAGGGAGGAAGACCATCTTATACTGGTTTTTAGGAATGAATAAATTTAACATCTTCAGAAACGCTGTCCTCCTGGTACATTAAATTTTAAAATCGATTTGATTCGTTGGTTTCCGTTTCGCTGTTAACAAAAAAAGAAAAAACGCTTGTCAAAAGCTACAGAGATATATTAATCTCCAAATTGATTGTAATGGATTTGGGTATACAAAATGCCTTTAACCTAGAATTTATATAGGCTAATTTTCATCCTGCATATGCAAAACATGAAGAATGAAGCCTAGGAAACTACTGGCCTAAGCTTAAAGTATTTTTTTAACATGGGGAAATCCCTAACAGATACCCATCCCGTGGAACAGCTGAGGATGGGTTATGTCCGATTTGCATGGACTAAAACCCCATGGTGCCTTCATGCCCTGACTGCGGTCTGAGGGGTCAAAGATGGTAGACCCCTCAAAGAGGGAGTGGGTGCTAGACCCCCCCCCTGACGAGCTGTGGGAGTTGCATCAGCACAATGCGCCTCCACCACATGGGCCTGTGCAGTTTACACTGCCAGGGTGCCGACATGTCCGTGACCATCGCCCCCAAGCCCCATCTACGGCGGCCGGAGGTCATCCCGTACTTAAAGCATATAAAAAAATATTATACTATCTTTTGCTAGCGGTTCTTCTCGGGCTAATGTAGATTTTAAAAACAAAATACAAGCTGCGTTTCTCGCTGATCATGTAGTCTTTTTAAAGTAAAGGATTTTTTTATTAGTCAATTTTTTTATACTATCCATTAAAATACATTATATCAACTTAAATAACTTTCCAAATACGTTGTATATTTTTTATCACTACACAGAACGTGTCTTTAAATATTTCACTATTTTATCTAACAGTAAACAATATGGTTTGCTTTGATGACACTGCGAATATAAAATGTCAACAGAACCAATCCTAAACAAACACTTATCGTTTGAATAGGTTCCGATAAAAAGATTCGACAGTATCGTATTTTTTTAAGACCCGCTCTAAGATTTCGCTAAATTTCACCACTCCTCCAATACGATATTATCTAAGTAACCTATATAATATAGCTTTATACCGCTATACTTTCAACATTACGACAGTATGTAAGTACGTTCCACTTCTTTTGCCCACACAATGTTTTTTGCTCACGTACGTTAGCTAATATACTGTACAAATAGCAAAAATATTATTCTAAGTGTATTAAGACCTCAATAAAGTTAAACCTATAAAAATAACACCCAGAATATTTGAACACTATCCTTTGAAGTGAAACTTGTTTTGGAACTATGTGAATTGGATTTTGTAAAACGAAAATGTGTATATAGGTTTTAGGCTGTGAGGGAATGAGATAGTTATATTTTTTAATGAACTCGTTATATATATAAAGAGAGAGAGAGAGAAACGGTGAAATATATAGCACATTATTTTCTATAGAATTGTAGTGACTATCGTGCTCTTTTAAAAATAACACTTTTTTGTGTATTATTAACATTGTAAATATATATTTTAACATTATAAATAGTGCCGAAAACGAATGTTTACCACCTCCGTAGTGTATCACTTTACTACTCTCATTCTTTAAAAATTAATCAGAATACTAATTTTCACTTCTATCGTGAATGAAAAAGGGGCTGTGTCTTGAAAATGTTTGAAAAACACTGCTACAAGGTATATTAAAAAAATGTCTATAGCAGACTTAAACCACTTGCTTTAACGATCCCATAGGGTGCAGACATCCCATTAACTTAATCATTTACTGCCTGCAATATGGCAGGTATTACACTTTTTTCACATAAAAATTTTTGCATTGAATCATCTCACTTTTTTCACATACAATTTTTTGCATTGAATCATCCTTCACCCAGTAGCAGAATGTGAGTTATGCCGAACTCTACTGGATAAATCAAACGGTCTTTGGGCCGAAGAGCAGGTACTTTTGATGATGTATTTTTGTTATACAATTTCATTTTCCCTCCAGAGTAATTAAATCGAAACGTAATTGAATGTCATTAAACATTAATTTACCTATGAATCTCAAGAGCCAAAAAATCTCGCTAGTAAAATAAAAATAAACATTTTACTACGCGACGTGCGATGCAGTCTATAAGGAACATTAAAAAGCGATGTAAATTATGACACAGGTTCTGGGATGTCATAACATTTATGGAATGCTAATGCGTTACCAAGGCTGGCTGAGGACGTCACGATTGCGTCTATAATCACGATTTTCCCAACAATTGTAAATGCAGAAGGCGTGGGTGCATCGCGAACTCGCAACGCAGAGGATGCGCTGACTCGCCGGTGTCCGCTCAATGGAGCTTGTTGCTAAAGACGCCGACATCCGCGCTCCTTTTGTATTCGATACACGTTGGATGAAAATCTAAAGAGTTTTTATTTTTAAGGAAAGTTGTAAGCTATTGTTGCATCTCGATACCTGTGAATAGCCAACTAACAAATAACTAACTAATTAACAGCAAGAGATTGTTTTAGCTGAATGTTTGGCCATTGTTTTAACTTACACAATTTATATTTCCAAATCTTAGGCTGTAAATAACAAATACGTTTATATAGGCAATACTGTCTCAAGTCTGTCAATGGGTGCAGTAAGATCATTTTATTTTTAAGAAAAAAATACACAATGATTTCATATATATTCAGTCGTACTCTATTTTTTATTTATATAATTATATCATGTTTTACTTCAAACTATATTTTTCTAAACGACTGATAATTTAGTTTAACTAAAGGAGTAGAATTATCACTAACTCTGTATCTCTGTAATTAAGATCTGATAGGAATGCCATATCTGAAAAACTTCGCTTTGCGGATAAACTGAATCCATTATGGGTTTACCCAGTATATATAAATTCTTGAAGAATATCATATATAAATATTTCTTTTAGCCTCATGCAGTGTTGGAGGTTATCTATGCTAATATTATGAAGAGGTATAGTTTGTGAGTTTGTGAGGTTGTAGTGAGTAATATCTGCTTCTACTAAACCGATTTTAAAAAGTCTTTGACCAATAGATAGCCACGTTCTTTGTGAGTTTCATAGATTATATATTACCCCGAAAAATGAAAAGACGTTTGTGGTAGTCGGATTTGAAAAATAAGTCGAAGAAAAACGGTAGAAAGAAAGCGTTTCTTACGAACGCTGCCTTAACGATGAGAGATATATGATCGAGTTCTAGAGAAAAGCTGTATAGCTTGATAATGCCTTTAAAAAAGTCAGCGTCAGTCCAACGAAGTGGGAAAGGGTTAGCTAGTTTTTATATAAAGTATTTTGTGAACGTTATAAAATAAAAGTTATCGTATGCCCTATTTCATGGCTTAATCGACATCTAATAACATAATTCCAGAAATAAAATATATCTATACCTATGATAAGAAAGTAAATCTAACGTGTCTGGACTTTCTAGATTTCTGTGAAAAAACCTGTTGCACGTGTTTTTTTTTATATCAAAGGAGGCAAACGAACAGGTAGGTCACGTGATGTTAAGTGATCACCATCGTCCATAGACACTAGCGACATCAGGGAAGTCAAGTGCGTTGCCAGCCCGTATATGGAGGAGGGGGGAGGAGAAGGATAGGGAAAGGAGGAAAGTGGAAGGGAGTTGGGCCTCCGGCGCTCTCACTAACCGAACGAAACACAACAATGCAAGCACTGTCATTTCACGTCGGTTTTCTGTGAGAGGGGTGGTACTACCCCGGACGAGCCGACCCATTCATTCTGAAACCAGTAATAGCTTCAGTGTGGCTCTACCATCTACAAGTGTATGTAATGAAATACATTTCAAACATTTTTTAAAATGTCTGTGTGTCTAACTGTATATATGTGTGTCATTTTCTTTGGACACGCGTCACTGCTAAAGTACTAAGTTCACAGTAAAACCTGGCAAAGAAGGTTATAAAGCATACCATCGAGTAATATTTAGTCGTTCTTTCATTAAAATCGGTCGACTCCATCAAAAGTCATTATAGTTTGAATGACGTCGCGACTTAAGTACGGGAAAAAGTACATACGTAAATGGATTTGATACATTCAGATGACTGTTTTTTTAATAATGTTTCACGCAGACCAAGTCGTGGGCACTGTTAGTGTATAATATGTATTATATTAAATGAAAATATGTTCCAATCATGTCGGTTGAAAAGATATTTCCTATGCGTTACAGAACTGTATTATTCACTTCCAAGATCTATTTCTATTCAGTTGTAAAACAATTTTATTGTATAACTCTTAAATGGAAGACGGCGAAAAACTATTTATTTTCATTGCTAGTATAAACATTTTTATGGGATTTTAAGCATCATATGCACTCGGCTTCAGTTTGGCTTTAGGGTGAGATTGATATTCACTAGTTTATAGCGTTCGGTTAATGTGAAATGTCCTAAGTTGGAATTTTGCCTTTTATTTACAAGGGTTAAAAATTCTTGAAGAATTTGTATTTTTTCTGCATTCTATTAAGATCAGTAATTAATATAGTTTATGTTCCATGATTGGCGTTAAAAAAGTATTGGCCAGTATCAGTGTTTTATTTCCATTGTAACAATATTAAAAAAATATATTGCTTTGATTATATACATACATTCAATAATCAAGGATTTATTATTTACTAGCGGTCCCGGCGGAAGTTACCCTGTCCTGATAATTAAAAAAATATAGACAAGTTATACACCTAAGCTTTCCTCGTGAATCATTATATCTACTGGCGAAAACCGCATGAAAATGCGTTCAGTAGTTTTTGAGTTTATTGCGAACAGACAGACAGACGCGGCAGAGGAGTTTGCTTTATACTATGTAATGATAATTATGTTTTTTTTTCCATAGGAACTATTTTACTATATTTACAGGAAGTATTAAATATTCCATTGTTACTGCCATATAACAGCATAATTTTCTTAAATTTTTAAATGCTCTAAGTTAATTGAATATATCATTATCTCTTCTACATATGGACGTAATTCCTAAATATTATTATACGAAGGATCTAAAGTCCATTGAGTTTATTTATTTTTACACTGTATACGTAAGGCTACCGATCACAGCGAAATTTGTCAAATCACACATAAAATCTCCGACGAGGGTAACATCATAAATAACAGTTATTTTCACTCCAAATGAGGTTAATTTACTTCGTTACGAACGGGGAAATAAGCCTTATGTCCTCGAATTTAAAGCCTAAATTGATTTGCAACTTGTTGAGAAATGGACACATTTATCAAAGAATCCGTTTGCATTAAGTACGCCATTTGTCAATATTTTGTATTTATAAATTAGAAGATTTTTCATCCATCATAAAGCGATCTGAAGGAAGCTAAAATTGGATATAAATTCTCATCTCTTATTAATATTTTATCTTGAAATAAATATTTCAATAAATTAATGAAAATAATATATTTGTCGGAGATTTTTTCCTTTTTCAGCCGCTTTGTAAGGAATATCAATTGTGGCCTACATTATAGTTCAAACGTCATGTCTATCACTTCAAAGTAGTCTTTATCCAACTGCTTCCTGGTATCATCTCCAGACTGGTATACAACATTATCATTCATGTTATACAAGCAATTTCCTGCGGTTTCGCCTGCGTGTTTGATTATTTTGACTCTTTTATATACATACATATAAAGGAATAATATTTGACAGAAATATGACGCAATTTCATATAGAGTTACTATGTATATATACTATACTTCATATATTTCTCTTATTTAACAATTCTATACTCTTTTTTAACAATTTATGGGTTGAATTTCCAAAAATATTTCCTTAGCGTTCATATACAGTGTAAAAGAATCTATCATTCAAACTTTCATGATCCTATAGTTTGGATTGTAGTTAATATTATTGATTAGTCTATACTAATATTATAAAGAGTTAAAGTTTATGAGTGTGACATTGTGAGTTTGTGTCGTTGTAGTGGGTAATCTCAGGAACTACTGGTCCGATTTAAATAATTCTTTCAGTGTTATATAGCTCATTATCGAGGATAGGCTAAGGATAATATGAGCGGAGCACAGATGAAAAATGTTTCAAAATCGGGATATTTTTTTCCTTTTGAGAGCTTCTGCTGCGTGTTAACGTTAGACCAGAGTAACTATTACTACGCGGACGAAGTCGCGGGCAGGGACTAGTAACATATATTTCATGAGGCTGTTATAAAATTCTAACTTAATATTAATATTGTACAAATACTGACAGCGACACTTTGTGTTTCAGGGGGATTATTGACGCTTTCGATGGCTCTGGCTGCTTACAAAATATTTTGAAATAGTTTATGTCAGTTATTCCTTTTTATATCTAGATATCTATATAACTTTCAGTACTGTCGAACCAATTGATTTTCCTTTTAAAATGCATTTGTAGGTCATTTCTAGGAATGAAATTAACTCTTTATTTTGACCCTCTGTACGTGCGGCACGGTAAAGACAAAAAAGATTAATATATTTTTAACAATAAAATACACTTTTTCAAAGTATTCTGCTTCATAATAAAAACATAATTTGCCACCATTTGAAATCGAGACGAGTCAGGATTTATTTTTAAAGAATTTCTTCGTATCATGTTTATAATTTTCATATCAAATTCCAGGAAAAAGCTATATCAATAAACATTACGACTCACATCAAAGACTAGACTATTATAAAGTAACTTAACAGATTACACCTTGCAATAAAGATTCGTTTGTTACTAACGAGATAATAAAAATATTTGAAATTCTAAAATAATAAAGATCAACAGCGATGAGCTTTGAGCGTTTTTATTTGTACAGTTATAAAAGGTAGAGCGAGATACTCTAAGGATTTATACGGGTAAAATGATCTAATATATTGACCATTTATAAATGTAATTAAAATGAAAGATTCTGTATAAAACTAAGTCGGTGTTATTACAAAATAGTTAAACACGTTTTGAACGCTAGCTTTAAAAATCTCTAGGTGAACGTTCGCCGTCTTGCTCTTCTGTCTCGCTTTGGTTAGGTTAGGTTAGAGAGAGAGAGACGTCGCGGCTCCAGCAATCCGTCGTCGAGGAACCGGACGCAGAAGGAGAGGTGGAGGTATATTCCACCAGATGCCTCCTTAGGAAACCTCCAAGTAGGGTAGATAGGAGTAGGTAAGGTAGGGTAAAGAGCTACGATAGGATAGGACTAGGATAGATTAGGATTAGGGATTGGTTAGGTAGGAATAGTATTAGAAGAGATAGGAATAGGGTTAGGACTATGTTAGGTAGTGTTAGGATTAGGGTTAGCTTAGGTTGGTAGGCTAAAGGGGACCTCAGGTTGGCTCAGGCGGAGGAGGAGTAAACCTCAGTAAAAAATCAATCGTGGGGTGGCGGCGGAGCGCCTTAGGCTTTCCGCTGCCGGCCGAACTCAGGGGGAAAGGGTCGGGGGGCCTGGACTCCCATTGCACGGGTTTGGCGGGCTGGGAGGCAGTCTCGCAACCAGGCTGCCTCAGCCGGGTGTGGCGTAGGAAACGCCTGCCGCCGGGAGTGTTGCGGAGCTTGCTCGCGCTACCCCGGGACACTCCCATAGTGCAGCGTAGATTGTCGTGGAGTTTTAGCCGGTTAGAGTCGCCGGAAGGCCCCACCCCTACGTGACTAGCACGTAGGTGGTGGGCGGCTCAAGTCGGGCTTCCCCCCGGGAGCTTGGTAGACCATGAGGATTTTCTCTCCATGTTAAAAAAAAAAGGTTACACTTGCGAAAAAAGGATAACGGGAATTTGCTTCGGGCAAGCGCGGTGCATTTTGTAAGAAACCAAGTATATAACTTTTTTGTAATAACACCGTGTATATTTTATACACAAAAAAAAACAAAAAAAAATCTGGAGTATTTAATTTATATCTTTTTGAATATTTCATTTTGAATAATAAAACCGAATTAATTCTACTTCTTAAAAAAATGAGTATAAGGTTGGTTTCTTCCGCTTCCACGCTGTGACTACTCAACCGCTATCATGAAATTTTACATGTACGGTGGTCCAGAAAGAAGTACTGTTTTCAAAGGATATAAAACCTTATATTTTATAATAATATGAACGGAGCTGTGATTTATTGACTATGTTTATTTAATTGAAATTCGTAAAAAAGTAAAGTAAAACTAACTTATTCATTAAAAACCTTTTTGATAATTTTTAAACAAATGGCATACTTATATTAAATACCAGTTATGCTCGAAATTTCGTCCGTGTGGAACTAAATGTAAAAAAACAGCGATAAATAAAATCATCTGAATGTATTAAGTCTATTTACTTATCTACTTTCTCTCGTACTTAAGTCGTCATTAAAATTACAATAACTTTTGATAAAACCATTTTAATGGAACCAAAACTAAATGTTACTCGAGGATATGCTTTATGATTTTCTTAGCGAGGTTTTATCGTAAACGCTGTACTTTAGTAGTGATGCGTGTTCTTGCAAACAAACAGACAGACAGACATTTCTAAAAATAATTGAAATGTATTTTATTACTTATTCCAAGACACATGCAACATTTTTTTTTCAAATCTAAAGACATTTTTTTTTCAAATCTAAAGAGTACACATACATTAGATTTTTTTCTCGAATTGACTACGCTATTGACTTATCAAGGTCTTAAGTACTTCACAGGACCACTCCACACACATTTTTTTTTTCTAAACTTGTTGTTTTCGCAAAAGGATCATTTGGAAATGGCAAAAGAAATGAAGAGAGGGCTGATCGCAATTTGATACGATTCAGTACTCACTCCTTTAACGTGTTGCATGAGCGTAATGTTAAGTCACCAAGATTTGCTAGTCCTGATATAACTATATACAAGTCAGAGTGAAAGTCGTGGTTATTTCAAAAAGATTTAGATGCAGGTAAGAGAGTTGTTATAATCAAAGTCCGTTGAATGTCTTAAGATTAGCAATCACATGCTTGACAAAATTATCGAACGATTTGATTGTAGACTCTTTTTGCATCAAGCCCAAAAGATCGAATGGACATGTACGGGAAATAATTTACCTGCTTATTATATGTACAAATAATATTTCTATTAAATTCTGTTAGTTCTGACTTTACTGTTTCCATAAATTATATCGCCTACAGCTGTTTAATTCAATTTTCATCTTTGATATCTCATTTATGAGCGGAACGCACTCTCCATACCATCACTATAACACTTCATTCGCCATCTTTATCTTTGATTTCATCTGTGTTTTATTTTAGCACGTCATCGACTAATATATTTGAGGTTTGCTGATTAAATATATATCATCTCAGTATCTAAACGTGGTTGGTAATAAATCTTGTCAGTCTGACGTTCCGTATTGGTAGTTGATCTATCTAGAACTTTCTATTTTTATGCCTCCTGATCTCATAAAAAGTGCTAGGGTTACCATTTTTAAAGGTATCACTGCGCATTTGATGTACCTTACACCTTGGCTAATTATTTTCTGTCGTGTTCTTTATTGTCAGGCCAAAACTTGTTTAAAAAAAGATTAAAAATTCGTACGGAGAAATGAAAATGTGGGGTTAAAAATCTCCATAAAAAATAGGTATTCAAAAATATTGATAAAATTGACAGATTGGCATTTAGTTCTTTAGTTTTAATATTTTTTTAAATTACTAGCAGACCCGGTGGACTTTATCTCGCCTTGACCTTCCCTACCCTAACCCTTCTATATGAATTACTTTATTTACTGATAAAAACCGTATGAAAATCCATTTAGTAGTTTTTGAGTTTGTCGCGAACATATATACAAGTGCCAGAGGGCATTGTTTTATAATAGGCAAGGTTTGGTCTTATTTATTTGTTTAGTTCACCAGTACATAATTATAATTCTATATTTTTCGTCTAAAGTACCATGACTTTATTGTATTCTTAATTATTGGAAAGAGTGTTGGGAGAACTAAGTTAATCTACTTTAGTTCAGAAACACTCTTTTTCGGTAATATTTATTGTACCTAATATTATTCCGTTAGGTACAATATTTTGCTCATTGGTATGTATGACTCAAATCTATCTTTAACCATTAACGGTTTTTCTTATAGACCACATGTCCTATTTTCAAAAATTTTAATTAAGCCTTTCTCTTTTCCTAAATATATCTATAATATAACATGCATGAATCTCCAATATCGCTGTTTGGTATCTCCGCAATAACTCCCACATAGATTTATATTTGGGCAATCACCTTTAGCAAATATTTGCAATGCAACGGTATGATATGGTTTTAGTTCGTTGCGCTCGCGAATCTATATTTGAGATCCGTAAGGAAACTGTAATGTTTCCATTTATATTTTGTTTGTCAGCCATAAGAACGATGTTGTTGAAAGCTATTCTGAATACAGTTCTCTCTTAGACCTATATCTATTATACCTGTGCTCCATTAATTAATTGTATTTGTTTTATGTACCCTAGGGCTAGTATTATTTGTTGCAAATATTACATTCGTTATAATTAAAAAAAATATTGCTAAGTTTAAGCTATTTTTAATCGTTTTGTGTGTTTCACTTGTACTTAACATATTAGCAACTCTTGATTATATTCACTTTAGTTTTTCTTCGACTCCGCAGAAGTGGGGCTATGTTTTTATGGTGTTGTATATGTATGAATACTAGTTTCTTTGGTAAATTGTTGAGTATGTTTCATAGATTATAACGCTTTTGATCTCGCTAGATTCACGTTAATTGTAAATGACATATTCTATTTTAACTATCACGTGTCTGAATTAAAAAAATAGAAGTGGTAAGAATATACGAGTATTTTGTACGTACCAATACTTAATCAAATAACACGTTCATTAATATAGGGGATTAAAAAGCCTTAGTATTTTTACAGTCTGGTTTTTGGTTTACCTTTGTTAATCATTTTATTTTTTTTCCTTACTATTACATAGATTAGAGAATCATATATTTAATATGCATGCAACAATATAGCTTAGTATTTTTGATATGAAAAATAGCGACTCCCCTGTAGTTGCTAGTGTAATTGGAGGGCGGTAATCACCTACCATCAAGTGACCCACGTGTTTGTCACCTATGAAATAACAATAATCATCATCTCACACTTATCTCAGCTATATAAGGTCAGCGTAGTATGTTTTGCTCTTCAATATTCCTCAGTCAGCTGTACTTATTATTAACACCTTTTGTACATGTATTATTTTTAAACGATCTAGATAGATCGTATAGATATACGATCTTCGATTTTCAATCTTCCACTGCTACTACATTTTTCCACATCTATACCTAACTCCTTTCTGGCTTGTTATACGATTCTCATCTCTCGTCATGACATGTCTATAATCAACCTATTATTCCTCAAATCCTCTGTGTCTCTGATGCTATTTCTATATAAAATGAAACAAATATGGTTCTAAGATATCACCATCACTATAATTATATACAGACACTTATTCCATTTAAATACTAAATTCGGTCAACTTCCCAAAATGAACATTAGCAAGAAGGCGAAGCGAAATGTCAACGATGTTCAGAGCAAATGACAAATTATTCGCTCAACATAATCCATTTCAAATTTGCTTTTGAAATTAGTACATTGGCAAAATTTCCATCGTTAAACCTTGTAAATATGGTTTAGTTTACTTTGACATTCGATACCAAAGATGTATTACAAGCTTGTCGATGTTTTTGGATGCACGTGTAGTCTCCATATTCATTTTACAGTCTGCTGCTATTCTAGGAAGCATATTCTGCTATATCTTGGTATATTTCGGTGGCAGGTATCCAGATGTCGAACTGATTTTAGTGTCCCTTTTTGCTGAAGTTTCAGTCTTATGAGTGTAGGAAATTTGTCGTCTTATTCGACTGCCGGTGCCATCTGTCTGGATTTATTAGCGGCGTTCTTTTTCTTCTTGTCATGGGGGTACGTGAACTTGATACCAATTACTGAGCACTGACTAATTGCCAATTGAGTCAGTTTTGATTCCTTGTGCTAGTGTGTTATGCTGACATACGTACGATTGGTGTGTGTAATTGATGAAGACAATTTATAAATCATACTATTGAAATAGATTATGGTAATGTTGGTACCAAAAATTTGAAAGCAATAACAGTCTACAATAAGTACGTTCAGCCCAGAGTAATGTAACCTGTTATTTAAATGCAAGACACAAGGATTTATTTTGTTCCAGAAATAGCGAAATATATTCGCTTGTAAAACAGGAGGTGTTAAAAAGGGATACCATTTATGAGCAAGACCGTTCTTTCGCAAGTAAGAATCCCTAGCACAGCGGGCGGTGGCTCAAAGAAATTCAACTTTGTGTACATATCATTGAGATTTTTCTCACGAGCACATGTGGCATACTAGAACATAAAATCTGAGAAGTCGAAGATACATTAATTAATGTTGAATTATTTTGCAATAGATATATTGTTACAGCTGTCGATTTGCAATTTGTTAAAATCAGTCTTTTTTTTATTCCAGTTGATTTTTTTGGCCACAGTCACATTTTAAGTAATGATGTGGTCTAAGATAGTACACACACTAAACTAACTTAATTGCAACTATTAGAATGCTGTGAGGTCTTTGTGAAAGATTCTGAACTTGTAGAGATAGTTAAGAGGATCACATTATAAAACCACCTCTTAACTACCACCAAACCTTGTTTATTACAGCGCTATCTACTATTAAGTTATTGAAAATTGGAACCCCCATTTTTAAATATTTTTGTTTGCTTAACGATTTTAATTTGATTAAGGTTTCCATACAAGCAGTTAAATGTATTCTCAAATGTGTAGTCCGGTGAAGCTGTTAAGACCTTGCTAGGTCAATAGCGTAGTCAGTTTGAAAAAAAATATTCTCAAATTTGTAGGAACTGGATACTTCGTCTAATTTTTTTCATTATTTTTGTGTCTCTTTGTCAGTTTTATCATGTGACTGTTCACCGTTGATAATTTATACGTCCGTTGAGCCCATTGCAAATAATTCCTGAAACATATTGAAAAATGTTGTCCGTTGTTATGCACTATCGCTATTGTAAGTTATCCTACTATAGTTTCATCTCTTTTTTTTGTTCTAAATTCTACCTGCCCGATACAAAATACTTTAATGTTCCTCTATTGATTTACCAGACTCTAAGTTTAAGCAAGTTTTGGCGTCAAAAGGTTATTTTAGAGTGGATCAATATGTAAACGTTAGTAATGTTTGGACTTGACTCCTCGCCGTGCATTCCCTAAAATCGATATAATGCATAATGTATTTTAAATATGTGTATTTTCAAAAGATAAAACCCGTCTAGTTTCTCGCAGTTTCTTCTCGATGACTAGGTTGTTTTTCGAACCCGTAGTAGTTTTAATGTTCATAAGAGCTTTCTTAGGGCCTACATTGATACAATTATTTGTAATTTTTATTTTAAATAATCGTATAAATGCATGTTGTGTGGAGTAATATATTTCGTAACTAAACGCATATGAAAAGCCTATTGTGACAAGATATAGAGTAGATTAGTAAACATACTTTCACAAAGGTTTAACCAATCGACCAGGAAGAGAATCCGATATCATGTCCTGACTATTAAGTGAATGATTTATTTAATGTTGGGCAAAGGTGCGGAGAAAGCACGAAGAATAGTCAAAGACTATTACTCAAGTATCGTATAGGGCGCATTATAGACCGTATTTCATAGGGCGAGGTCCTGTGATAATCAATCTACAAGATAATACTGTCACAGTAAACGTTTTCACAAAGATGGAATTAATTGAGATTTCTAACAGTATGTGATTCTGTGCGATAACCCTTGAGAATACCTTGGGAGCTCTGTGTCTATCTAAGACTCTGTCGTGAAAGTTTTTTTATCATTATATCGAATATCATTTTGGTTAGAATCTTCCTAGTTATTTGTATTTAAAGTGGTGTGATGTGATTGTCTATATTAATATTATTGTGAGGTAAAGTTTAATAGTTTGTGACGTTGTAGGGGGTACACTTAGTAACTGATTCCGATTTGAAAAATTCTTTCAATGTTGTATAGCTAAATTATCGAGAATGGTTATAGTCTATTACGCTAATAAGAGCGGAGCACTAATCAAGAATGTTTCAAAATCATTTTTTTTCTCTTGAAAGCTTGCGCTCCATATTAGCGTTAGCCCAAAGGAACTATTTTACGTAGACAAAGTCGCGGGCAGATGTTAATAATTAAAAAAATATTGAAATTAAATTTCTTATGGGAGGGTTTAGAAATTCTAATCCGTAAACTTTTTGTGTGACGAAAAGTGATGGGGACAAACACTGTGTTGGATAGAAGTCAGCTCAGTGTCTCCCTTACGTACGGGTATGAGAGAGCAGTGAAAAATACGCTTTTCTCGCTTCTGCTCTTGAAGTGTGGAAGGAAACTGAACATAATTGAAAATGATTGATAAATAATTAAAAGGTTTCCCTATGATTCAAAGTTTCACTTCGATCTTGTGATTATGGGGTACCCTATTTTTTATATAACTAACAATGTCCGCAGCTTGCAACGCATTTATTATTATTTTTTTGTTGTGTTTATCAAATTTAAATATCTACACTTTTACAATTTTCAGGGCAACCGTACGACAGATGTAAAAGTTAATTGAGACAGCGTCATATCGTGTCGAGTATAATACAATATGGAAAAGTCGGTTTTAAATATTTCTTTATATTTATTTTTTTATTTGATTAGAGTTCTGATGCAAGGAATTCTTTGAGTCTCTTAAATTTGTAGCAACTCCCTATTTTTTTTTTGTTTAGCACTTCTGCGATTTTTTTTAAATTTTATTATAGAAGTTTTTAACGTGCTTACCGGTTGATCGTTTTGCGCTATACGGTGACACACAAATATACATCACCGCTACAACACTACACGATCACCCCCACACACGTGCACGCCTACACGCTTACACATTTTGGTGGAAGGGTTTACTTTTTTCCCCTTATCGAACTGAAAAAATTCTCAATTTTTCGATAAAAATATATGGAGGAGTTGTAGAGGCGTGTATGCTTGGTACACATATACGTTTCAACAACTCAAACATATATGAATAGTTAGCTAGGTTAGCTAAGATAGGTCGCGATTTTGCATGCAACAGGCAACAGCCAAGCCGAGGTGTGCCGTGCACCCTTGAGCTGGTTGCCAAAATAAAATCGGCTGAGTGCCTTAAGTCGCCTTAGTAGTCCGGTGAAGCTGTTAAGACCTTTCTGGTTCAATAGCGTAGTCATTTCGAAAATAAAAAAAAAAAAAACCGGTTGATCATTGTTATTTGTTATCATGGCATAATAACTCTATACATTTTAGTTATTTAATTATATAATAACTCGATTTAAAAATAAAATTCTCTATTTCCGTATGCGTAAACCTAGACTATTCCTGAATCATTCGTATATATTAGGGTTTTTATGAACGCCCTACTCTTATGAATTACATTTACAGACGACGTTTAAACTACATAAAATGTTACAAAAAGTAGGCATTAAAAGAAGAAAGACTAAATCAAAATTTTATTATGTTGTAAAAGTGTCCTAGTTCTAAATTATAAGAAAATTAATCTACTAAACCAATTATAAATATCTTCCTATGTAGCTTTGCCAAGTTTTAGATTTACTCATATTTTACAAAACATAATTCCTAACTTTAAAAAAATAGGTAATACTCGTGACCTTTTTCGCGTGGAAATGATTTTGTTGCTTAACTGATACTGTGTGTGTTTTATTTGATTTAATTTTGAATAGTTTTATGTCTAAAATGTTAAATTTTTATTCTGTTATTATTATCAACTTTTATTAAGTTATAGCTATTACATCGCTATTGAAAAGCTAATACATACATAGTCTAGGTAATATTATGGATGGGTGGATGGACAAACAATTAATCAATAGTTGAAAGTGTCCAAGTAACTTGCAAAACTATTGTTTACACAGCTTTGACAGCTTTAGACCACACGACTGAAGTATAAATTTTTATTAGCTCCATCTATATGTATGATATAAATTCCCTCTTCTCCCTTCCCTCCCTCCTCCTTCCCCTTCCCCCCATCGCCACCAACACAGGTTGGCAACGCAATTATGAATTCTGTGGTGTTGCTGTTGTTTATGGACGGTAGTGATCAGTTAACATCAGGTGACCCACCTGTTCGTTTGTCTCCTATCACATAAAAATATACATATATACAAATATAAATTTTCTAGAAATGTTTAAATTTATTATGAGTTTTACGTACAATCGGCTATCTTCACTGACTTATATCTCTCTCTCAACTTCCGTTGGCCTCGCCCCATCACACTTTTCGTAACGGTCTCGGTATGCATTCACCATTTTACATTAAAAAAAATTTTAACTTTATTTTTGGCAATTAATCTTTCAGATTATTACTGCCATTGCGTGATGCGATAATTTCAATATTAAGCGTCGTGTCAACCAATATTCCAACAAGATGGTGGATCCCTTGCTAGAACCTTCCAGGGGGTTTTTGTGGCATCTTAGAATTTCATGCTTCGTGGTATTATTTTCCATTCACTTCACTTATGCATAATAAACTAAGTATAATACGTAAAACACCACCAATTTTACAAAATATACAGTAAAATAACACAAGATTATGAATAAAATATAAAATCCACTACATGACGAACTAAAATCCCGCCAAAAACTTATATATTAATTTATTATGGGTTTTACAAACAGAGTTATCTCCACTAACTTATATCTTCCTATCAACTTCCGTTCGCCTCGCCCGATCACACTCTTCGTAATACTCTCGTCACACATTCACCAGCTTACACTACCAGCTTAAAATTATGGTGACATTAAAATTTATAGAATCTCCACACCATTCGATATTCTCAATCTGACCTGCAGATTTATAACGATTGTTTTTTGCCTCTTCTGTTTGTTTTAAAAGATATAGTGTCAAGTTGCGCAAAAAACATCATAACAACATAACGAGTCTCAGTCGCAGGATGTGATTCCGTGTTGCAGAATTGAATTAGTTCATAATTTTTACGAGCGCGCGTAATTAAGATTTAAGAACGTCTCTGTAATTGACTGTGTGCGATATATTCGCCTTAAGTTATTTAAAGCGACGTTATATTCGTTTAATGTCTCGATTAATTTAATGGGAAAGGTTTGATCATTGAGTATTCTATATTCTTCTTAATCTTCTGTATCGTAGGATACATTGGTATTTGTTATTCTTTCAAGCAAAGAATTCTAAACGGATTTTGATCAAATTTTACAGTTATCGTCATCTTCTTATCCCCTATCCCACCTTAGTAGGGTTGGTACAACATGTTTTCATTTACCACTCTCTCTTTCATATGTTGCCTCAGTATTCACACCTTTTATACTCATATCATTTTTGACAAAACCCTTCCATACGTTTTTCAGCCTTCTTTTATTATGATATCCGTCCACTATCATATTGAAAAATTTCTATTTACATGGTTTTCAACTCATGTCTGTCTGTCTGTCTTTTTGTATGAACTCGCATCACTGCTAAAGCACTGGGTTAATAATAAAACCTCATCAAGGAAATCATAAAGTATGTCTTCGAAAATAACTTACTTTTTTATTCATTAAAATCAGTCCACTCTATCAAAAGTTATTGTAATTTTAATAACGACGCAGCGTAAGTACGAGAGAAAATTAGATGAGTAAATGAACTTAATACAGTCACATGACTTTATTAATCACTGTTTTTTTACGCGGACGAAGACGCGAGCACAGGCTATTTATAATAATATTGCTTAAATGAGTAAAATTATGACGACGTGTAAAGTAAATTGGAAAATACCTTGTCATGTAAAAGTTATTCGACGTGCGCTCATAAACTCTTTTACACAGACACGAATGCAAACATAGTCGGGGTGGCTGCTGACTTTATAAAGATGTACCAACATAAAGAACATTAACTCATAACATGTTTTATATTCAGTCGTTTCTACTTTGGAATTAACGTGTCAAGTATTCAGTTTACAAGTAAACCATGAATCCATCGGTAAAATAAACAATCTAATATTAACACATTATAAGGACAGATTTACTGAGGTATTGCATGTAGGATTCTTCTTATATTATTGTAGTGAATTTAATAAATACTTTGTTTAATTATTCGTACCTGGACGACCGAACCGAGCTCGGTTCTTTAAAAACATTTTAAAATTAAAATAAACTATTAGGTCTGCCTATCATACTTACCATTTTTTACTAAAAAAATAATTGAAAATACATCTCTTTTGCTGTCACTCGGATTCGAACTGGGGTTAGATGGATTTTCGAAGCAGCCGATTTCCATCGGAACTATTTCTGTTTTGACCGCGGTGGCGAAATTTACCTTTATATTCTAGCTATATTTTATCATTGCTTGAAAACTCAAAAAAAGTTTTCTATGAATAAAATCTAGCTAGATCGATTAATCGTCTCTGAAACCACCTACATGCTAAGTTTCACAGAAATCGCTAGCGTCATCTCCGAGATCCTGAATATATAACAATATAAAAATATACAAGTACTGCTCACTCAGCTATTTAGCAGCTAACGTATAAAATATAATGGCATCCGAACGGAACATTCACTTATTGACGCCGAACGGTTTAAATTAACTCGGGAGTTGACTACTGAGTAAATATTTGGATGAAATCTCTACTAAGAACCTTGAACTCTTTGAGACGAGGGTGAGTCGACTAGAAATAGCCGTGTGGCAATTGTTTATACAGGTAAGCTTATTACTTTTATATATAGTATTTTCTTTTTATTTATAAACCAATTTCTTCTCTTACATTCCTTGGTATATATTCTTGTCAAAGTATAGAGCGTAACTGCCCATTATGTAAAAGATAGTGTAGTAGATTCTGTTATTTGGATCAAAATATTCGATACATTAATATTATATTTAATACTATTATTATAATACACAATTTAATAGAAATGTTGTTTATATCTACATTACTACCTTACATATAATAAGAATGTAAAGTTAAGTGTCTACTTTTTAGATTTTCCAGTAAAAAAAAAATGTTGCAGGTGCCTCGAAATAATTAATAACATAGATTTCCATTTTCAATCATTTTTATTCATTTTCACTGCTAAAGTACTGTGTCTAAAATAAAACTTCATCCTAAAATCATAAAGCATGACTTTGAGTAACATTTAATCTTGGTTTCATTAAATTCGGTTTGTTCTATCAAAAATTATTGTAACTTTTAAGACGCCGTGACATAATTGCGAGAGAAAAGTAGATAAATAAATAGACTGAATACATTCAGATAATTTTATTAGCTACTGTTTTTTTTTAATTAGGTTTTCGTAGACAAAATCGCGTGCACTGCTAGTTTTAAATAAAGTCAGTGGATTAGTTTATGAATGCGTTTTAATAATTTTGAACGTTTTAAATTGTTTTAATTGAGGCAATTAGGATGTTATTATCTATCATTATAATATATATTTTATTTTTAAACATCCTGTTTGGTGTTATATCCTAAGGTGAATTTTTTTTACATTTAACTTTTTTTATTAAGTCAATCTAAACATACCATTGGTTAACTGGATGAAAAAGCCTTGCAGCCTTAAGCTCGACAATTTACAGAGTAAAGCGTAATAAAGAATGAATTCATTCTTACTGATATATACAGGCTGTGCCAAATTTTTTGAACGCTATGAATATGTATGCGCAGAACACAAATTTACGTATACATATGTACTCATGATTTTTTTATTTCTATTATAATATTTAAACTTTTCTACTGGAGTTTTTGGCGGGATTTTAGTCTGTCATGTAATGGATTTTATATTTTATTCATAATCTTGTGTTATTAGACTCTATATTTTGTAAATTTGGTGGTGTTTTATAGTAGTTATATAGTTAGTTTATCGTGCGTAAGTGAAGTGAATGGAAAATAATATCCGAGGAACATGAAATTCTTAGATGTCAAAAAACTCCCTGGAAGGTTCTCTATCAAGGGATCCACCATCATGTTACAATATTGATTCACACGACGCTTAATATTGAAGTGATTGCATGACTACGCGACAATGGCAGTAATAATCTGAAAGATTAATTGCCAAAAATAAAGTTAAAAAATAAACTTTTCTATTTTTCTGAGTTTTTTTTTTCTTCGAAATGACTACGCTATTGACCCAGCAAGGTCTTGACAGCTTCACCGGACTACGTTTTTCTGAGACTATTTTGTTATTGTACCATAATAATCTAATCTGGATGTACTATAAAATACTTCAAAAATAATGGTAATTACCAAAAGATCTATAATCTGTCATGCCATCGTACAAGCCTCTTAATGACTGGATATAACACTCGAACATTCTGTATGCAAACTTGTTCTTACAAATAAAGAATGAATGATTCATCAACCATGAGAATCAAATACACGGAGATTTTCAAAATAGTTCGTCTTAATTTTTGTCGATTTACTCGAATAATGACAACAACTTTCTCGAGTTTTCCACCTTCCTTCATTGAAATGTATATAAACTCGCAACGAAGTTTCTGAGTGGAGTTCTATTCTAGATATCGAAGCTAATGCAAACAGAAACAGCAGAAAGATATCTTCAAGCGGATTGTGATAACAGTTTATAAGGTGTTAGTGTGTACATAGTGTAGTTGAGCAATAGTGAGTCTATTTGGTTCTTATATGTACAGTCGTAATTAATCACACATTGGACTACTAAGAGTAAGTCACTGTGACGATATTCTTACTGACCTCCCCGTACTAAGAAGGGTAATAGTGTTTATTTATTTGATTTTCTTACATTCATATTCTACCAACATAATAATATAATAAAAACGTGACATTAACATTACGTTTCAGATTTCACGCGGCTATTTATTTTGTTTATAACTCATCATAGTGTAATTTTAAAATTTATTACGAAGATAAACTGCAATTTTTCGCGCGGTATTAAAACTACCGGAAATAAGCTCACATCAATCACGCACATAAAGATAGAGATGTGCCGAGTAATTACTGTATTATCGATGACTGATATAATATCTATCGATCAACAGTAACTGGTGATCGCGATTTAGTATTGAATGGATTTTGTTGTCTCATGAGCACGTGTTTTCTACTCTTTAACTGTAGTTTTATTCTTATTATGTAACTCTCATAATCTTGTTACAGATTTTAACTTACCCCTATTCAATTTAATGTATATACTTAGTACTTACTACATATTACTACTACTTACGGGCAAGATAATACTGTAAAAACTTTTATACGCGTAGATATTGACGAAATAATTTCATTCATTTCGGAGATTAGTTATGGATATGTGTAGATATTGATAAGCAAACACTATCACGTAAAAGCTGTATTATAAAATACAAGTTCTATTTGAAGACTTTGACAGTATTCATACTTCTGAAATTAGCAAATATAAATTATGGATACACTTTAGAGTACCTATAAACTAAGGAAATATGTTTTAAAAAACATTTATTAAGCTAGTTAGTAAGGGAGTGACAATTCGTAAGGAAACCTAAGTATATGGAGTAAACAGATTTTTTTTTCTTTGCAAAATTTGAGCTAAAATGTAGAAACGAAATGTCTGTTAATCGTCCAGACAACTTTACAGGATAGCTGAATCGATTTTGACCAAAAAATTATTGCCAAATAGAGGATTTGTATGATTAAATTCTAAATTATAGATAATTTCCGTAAAGGCATATTGACAGAATGAAACAAAAGTGACTTAAATAGTAACTAAAATTGAAAAAAATAATAAACAACATTTAGTCAATTTAGGATAAAAGACTTTGGAATAGTAACTGAATTAAAGAGCAAATTTTTGTTTAATTATAATAGCATTATAAGCTTTACGTTTGTTTTCTCTTTTATGAACCTGCGAAATTATTGATCACACTATATTTTAATCGACATAATCACATCCCTAACTTTAGAGTCTCACAAGTGACAGTTGCAGACAAATTACATCGTTCTATTTTCAAACGTAACTGACAGATAAATTTGAAAATAATACCACGGCCCGGAAGTCAAGTCTAATATAAGGCTGTATTAAAACTACATTAACCTTATTTGAACGTAAGCATTAGGTTTCAGCTATATTTTAGTAATAATGAATTGCCTTTTATTATTCAAGTGGTCCCGGCGGAAGTTGTTCCGTCCTGATTGTAAAAAAACGTCGACAAATTATATACCTAAACCGTCCTCATGAGTCACTTTATCTACTGGTGAAAACTGCATGAAAATGCGTTAAGTAGTTTCTGAGTTTATCGCGAACAAACAGACAGACATTATTTAAATAACTTTTCTATTAATAAATATTAAATTCTAAACAACTTTTCAGATTTTTTATGATATTAAGCTTATATTGTTTTTCAATATAACTGTGGATATCTCCAGTGGTGGATTTGCAGTCTTGGCCGCCCTAGTCCTCAGGCCATGTAGTAAGTACCAGACACCCCTGTGTGAATGATTTGTTGACACAATTGGCCGCTCTTAATATCTGGCCGCCCTACGCCTATGGATGTGAGATTAATACAAAAAAATCGATTAAATAAAAATCGAGTCGTCAAAAATTGATACTAATAAAAATAAATAATCGATTTCCGCGAAAATATCGATTTATGCTATTATTCATAAATTTACATGATTTTCATATTCAAATTATAAACCTAAGAGATTCATATTAACAATTTATCAGATTAAAAATCAAATAAAATGATATGAATTAAAAATTATCTTACTCTTTACTTGTAAATAATAATGAACTAACTTCGAGTTTTTTTTCATGCGTCGCATAAATGGCGCTGTTAATGAAAATCGATTTAAACGTGTAATTTATATAATCGATTTATTAAAAATCAATTAATATTGCTATACAAAATCGATTATTAAAAAATAATAGTCGATTATTTTTTAACAGCCCTACCTAGGCCCATGCCTCCTGGGCCTTAGGGCAAATCCGCCACTGGATATCTCGGAATTAGAAATCGCCAATACGTTGTTTGCTGGCATTGTGATTACGTTCATACCTTCATTCAAGTAAAGGCTTATAAACCAGGAAGTTGGTCTCTTACATACTTTATTTTGTGATGATAATATAAACTATGTAATATCTAATTATTATTTTTTGTATCATATAGAACGCAAACGAATTGGGGGTCACCTGGGAGCCTACCCAAGTTGCTCATCGACAATCGCTAACGCAAACAGAAAATGAAAAAAAATTATGGAGATGACATATCTGAGCGCTATATCACGTGATTTTATCAGTTTTTCGTTTACTATTTGCGTTAGTGATTGTCGATAAGCAACTTGGGTAGGCCCCCTGATCTTAAGCGAACACCGCTGGCCATAAACACTAGCAACACCAGGAGAGTTGCAAGTGCGTTGTCAACCTGTCTTTTTGGGAATGGGGGAATGGGAGAGGGGCGAGTAGAGAGGGAAGGGAGAGAGAAGAGGGATGGGAGGAGAGGAGAGATGGGCCTTCAGCGCTCTCACTGACCGAACGAAACGCAACAATGCACACTGTTACTTCACGTCGGTTTCCTGAGGGTCGGGTGATACTACCCCGGGCGAGCCGACCCATTCATGCTGAAACCAATAATAGCTTTAGCGTGGCTCTACCACCTAAAACAATTTAACGTTTTTTTTATAGAGAGATTGCCAGCTTGTGCTGGGGGGAGGTAGGGAAGAAAAGAGGGAGAAGGTTAGGAGAGTCGGGCCTCTAGCGCTCTCACTGACCGAACGAAATGCAACAATAAAAGCACTTTTACTTCGAGTCGGTTTTCTGTTAGAGGGTGGTACTATTCTGAGCGAGACCATTCATTCATGCTGAAATCAGTAATAGCGTCAGCATGGCTCTATCACCTAAAAGCGTATTCTTCTTTATTGACACACATAGCCAATATAAAGTCTAGAATCGTGATCAAGGATGGGCTAAAACGCGGTCAACGACTTTCGACTGCAAATCTAGGAAAGATAATACAGTAATTTCGTTACAAGTCTATTTTATACTTCACGTTGGTTGCACATAGAAAAAAACAGCAGAATGCATCAAAAACGGGTAATGACTTCTAACACTGCGGACTTTTTATGCGTCTGGATTTTTTGTCCGTCTGCAATTGTGCCTGTTCTGAGGTCAGTGTAATTGCAGTATCCTTTTTTTAATTCCGTTTCTATTTCTTTTTTAAATTATACGCTTTATTATTGCAACTGGCGGTGATAATTGTAATTATGGATGGTTTATCTATATTTAACAGTGTTTAGTTTTGTTTGAACATAATTTTTTTGTGATCCGTATATATGACAAATGACGCTGATAACGAATGTGATTTTAGAATTTATTCAAGTGAACCTTCTTATGGACGGGTTTAAAATTCTGACCTGCAACTTTTTTGAGTGACGAAACATGGTGGACGTAAACAATGTGTCGAGTTGGGTGGGAGCAGTGTCTCGCTTGCCTTTGGGTATTGGAGAACAGTGAGACATACGCTCTTCTTGCTTTCTTCTTTCTTGTTGTTCGTGGTTACGTGTTCTGCGTTCAGGCAGAGTGGCAATCACTGAACACTATCTATGCCATTCAAAAGTATTTGATGAATAATTAAAGTTTCCCTGTAAAAAAAAGCCACACTTTTATCGTGTGTCTATGATATATTATGTTTTTTTTGTCTGTATGTCTAGATTGCGCTGATATACTGTCTGATCGATTTTTAATAAAAATGCCTCAAAAGGCACATGTAATTCCTTAGTCGTTAGGTTATAATAAAGGGCAATGCTATTTTCAGATTTCTTAAAATGTGAACCGTCATGGGATACCTGGCAAATGTGAAATGTTGAAATTTGTAACGTAGTAAACAACACTGTATATATACACTATAGGCTCAGTGCGGCAAGAGTGATTGCGCAGAGTCACTTGTGCATGGCATCGCGTCGTCACATCTCACACAATCGCCACGTCGACAATCAGGTTTACCCTAGTCTATAGATGTTATACATAAAATAATAAAAAAAAAAATTTGCGACTACAAACGATTTTCATTACATTTTGTATACATAGACTACCTGTAATTGTATTATCTGGAAACTGATAAATATTATACATTATACTTTTAGAAATCTTAACATATAAGTGAAAATCACGGAAAGAAAATTAAAGGTTCATCAATGCATACGGAGACGCGGCTATAGTTAGGCTAGTATAAATCGAAAATTGAAACCTGTCTATGTTAGACCAATAAAAGCATAATCGTCTCATTTTAATTCACAGCTCATTCTTATTATTCCGTCTACTTTGCAAATAAGATTTTGTTTATATATGAAAATAAATTGATTTTTTATCAAGGCTAAATTTATTAAAGTCTAGCCAATACTCGTGACTTTGTGTTTTTTTATTATCGTAATTTACAGTTAGTAAGAAAATCCGACAACAATAAATATATCTAATATCCCTTGTATTGTTTCATTTACAAAGATTGCGCTGAGTTAGCGAAGTTTAATCTGAGATAATGATAAGGTAATGCTGAGTTCGTTGATTTTTTTCGAACTGACTACGCTATTGACCTAGTACGGTCTAACAGCTTTACCGAACTACTAAGGCGAGCGCTTACGGCACTCAGCCGATTTTATTTGGGCAACTAGCTCATGGGTGCACGGCACACCTCGGCTTGGGCTATTGGGCCTGATACATGCAATTCGCGACCTATCTAAGCTAACCTAAGCTACATATTCATACTTATATGAGTTATTGAAACATATATGTGTACAATAATACACATCTCGACAACTCTTATATGTATTTTGTGTCGGATAGTTTTTCTAAACTATTTCAGTTCGCTAAGGGAAAAAATAAAACTCTTCCACTTTCATGTGTAAGCAGGTGTGCATGCACGTGTGTGGAGTTGATATGTGTAATGTTGTTGCTGTGTTGTAAGATTTTGCGTCAGTATATCGCGGGAGCAGCGTACTCAAGGGCTCTACGCCGAGGGAACGGACCTAGGCTTGAGCCCCTGCCGAGGGGGGCTAATTTGGTATCGAGCATAGCTTTTGAAAGGAATTCTATGGACAGCATCACGAAGTCCGCTTAGGGGTCTTGTCGATGCGCATTGTTATTGAGGGTGACGGTGCCAGCGTTTATAGGGAGTTTCTAAACTGTCTGTTATGTGTACTGTGGTAATACTGAGTACCTTGTATAGATTTACCGCCAAAAAGAACAAATAACGGTAGTATTGAAAAGTGATATAGTAAGCATTAAAGGCATCTTTAATTCGTGATCGTATACGATTCCCTTGCACTTTGTTTAATCAATTCAGTAGTTATAATGACGAAGTGTGTGTCATAGTCGACCTTGTACGAGACGAGACGGTTCCGAGACGAGGCGCCGGGGTCCAGCGGTATCTTAGTCATACGTTATGCCATGTGGCCGGGATTTAAATACAGTTAAAACTATGACCAATTAATTTATTACTCTTCTGAATATGTTTATTTATAACTGCCGTTTGCAACTTTGTCTGCGTTCGTATCCTTAAAGAGGTTACCCTATACATTTTCTTAGTGCATTTAACGGCTAGGATTTTTTCTAAATTACTCGGTGCGTATCTATTTTTTTTATTAATGTCTTTTTAATCGGAGTCCTTACAAGTTATTCTATTTAAGCTTGGCTACTGTAGTTAGTAGTAAAGTAACTATTCTACGCGGACGATGTCGCGGGCAGGGGTTAGTTATATATAAAACTCGAGTTTTGAATCAAAATAACGTAATTAGCTATTAACACTTTTAATACACCTATAAATGACAGGAAGACATGGAATTCTTATATTTAAATTTCTTATATAAATTCAGAGTACATGGGCGACCGTGCTTAGCTCGGTTCTTTAAAAAATAATTTTAAATTAAAATAAACTGTTAGGTTTGCCTCGCAAAATTAGCATTTTTCATAAAAAAATTCCCCTTTTTGCTGTCAGTCGGATTCGAACTGGGGTTACACGGATTTTCGAAACAACCGATTTCCATCTAAGCTATTTTTGTTTTGACAGCGACGGCGAAACTTGCCTTTATATTCTATGTTTTTTCAATGCCTAAAATCTCACTTAAAGTAAGTTTTCTATGAATAAAATCTATCTAGATCGATTAATCGTCCCCGAAACTACCTACATACTAAGTTTCACGGAAATATATGACGCCGTTTCCGAAATAAATATAAAAATATACAAGAATTGCTCATTCTGATATATATATATATATATATAGATAAGCATTAACAAAGTGTTTCTTCTAAGTCACCTCCTAAGGAAAATCTAGGCTAGACATGAATTCTCTAGTTAATATACCAACGGAATTCGGCATAGTTAAATATAATATTTTTAAAACAGTAAATTGAGTTCATTTATAGATGAAAACTAGACAGACATCCGTTACACACGGTGTCCCAATTTCAAAAGCGGGATAAACAATATTAACGTTATTAATATTTAAAAATGCGCGGGCGCAGGAAAACGGCGCGTTGATTGGTTTGTAAACATACTGCGATCAGTCATAGTTCGCGGTAAACGTGCGTGCGCGTGTCAACCAATCATGGAAAGGTGTGCGTCACACGTGACGATTAAATGCTAATGGCTATGTTCGATTGTTTGATAGAGTAAGTGTTTTGTTGTTTATTAACCAACAGTGACGGATTTGCCCTAAGACGCAGGAGATTCGGGCCTAGGGCAGGCAGGTATTAGGGTAGATTGTTAAAACGGGTTTAGCTAGTAAACGTGATCTATTCCCGTCGATCCGCCCGTACCTAAGCAACATATAACTATCTCTTTTTCACCATCGATACCGAGTCATGTCATGTTACTGCCACATTTTACCTAAGATACTGTGACGTTACAATATTACGTTACGTATGTTTGCGTTATCGTACAATTTGTTTTGTCAAAATACTTTAACCTTTTTATTTATAATATCATTGTTATTAACCCGGTTTCTTCGCTCCTAGTGAGAATACAACATATTTTGACAGAAAAAAAAAAACAAAAAATAGATACTTGACTAGAGAGAACGAGAAAAACTATGTTTGCTACTGCTTACTTGTAATAACAAATCACCAGATTTCACAGCTTTGTCCTAGCTAATATATTTTTGTCGTTATATTTTGAAATAAATTATATCCAATTTTAGCTGTTTTTTATGTTATTATGCAACATCTTCAATTAATCAATCAAATTTTGTATATGGGAGATTTACAGTCAAATTTTTTTGTCGTCGAAAACATTTTTTTCGTGTTTTCTGATCGAAAATAATCGACACGATTTTTTTTTTCAATGTGATACTTAAAAATTTCGAATATGATTTTTTTAAGTTCGGTACTTTGTAAAAATACTTTACTTTTAAAGACTAAAATGTTCCCTTTGCACTTTGTTTGTAAGCGTACAAGCTGTAAAAAAAAACTAGAACACATTGTCCATTTTTTTTTTAATAAAATATCACTGTATTTTATATGAATAGTATGCATTGTTATAATAAAATTCATTTTTTTTTTAAACTTGGATCTATTTTTTTTCTTTTTATCCATAATTTTTTGTTAAATATTTTCAAACATACATGTAAAATTCTGGAGTGGAAAAATGAAAATTGTAAGTTGTATGAATTTTTTGAATCCGTTCCACGCATCGCAGCGAATGAGCTCACGCGTTCTAACTGTAGTACTGTAGTTGTAACCAGATAAAAAAAATTCGTAACACAATTTTCATTTTTCCACTCCAAAATTTTCCATGTATGTTTGAGAATATATAGAGTATATGATATATAAAGCATATATATACAAATATATATAGTAAAATATATATATAGAGTATATAAAGTATTTTTACAGAGTATGGAACTTAAAAAAATCATATCTCAAAATTTTCGAGTATCAAATAAAAAAAAAGTGTCGATTATTTTCGATCAGAAAAGACAAAATAAAATATTTCGACGAAAAAACAATTGACTGTAAATCTCCCGTGAAATGGCCGATAGGCAAAATACGAAGATCGTAAAAAAAACTACATAACTATATACGTGAAACTGTTAAGACCTTGCTAGGTCAATAGGGTAGTCAGTTCGTGAAAAAAAATGTATAGATATTTATAGAAGAAGATTGGATGTATTATTAAATTTCGTACCTATAGACGCAAGTATTAATGTCGTTATATTAAAAAAACTCAAACATGATTTATCATTTAGAGTCCTAAGTCTTAAAAGACCAGCCGAGGGGTTAAATTGTCTGACTATACATGGTCAACGGAACACGTGTAGTAGTAAAGTTCAAAGAGATACGTATACAGTAGAATGTTGCATATGAGCAGTAGAAGGCGGTAACATTATCGACCGGAACCATATTATTTTAATAAAAACATTCCGCCGTCTCATAACGCACGTGGTAGGCGATAGACTAATGCAAAGATTAGGTATTTCCGTTCCTTACATCGCACTCCCTCGCATCTGGGATATTTACTCTATGACGCATTTGAAATCTCAAGTATTTCTTTGTATGATAGAAAACAACACTTATTATAGGATTATTTTGGCATGCCAATTATTTACTTTATTGAAATTTTGACCTTGAAATCTTGTATTAAATATCAGACTGACCGTGAACGTTCGCTTACCTAAATGCTAATCAAATTGTAAAGGTTTTTATGCCTAATAATGAATATTCCTATAATTCATCGCTAGATGGCGCTGTAAAATATCCAACACTTTACCATTGAACAGATTCTCGTGAAAATTTGTTAATATTATACTAGCTTCTACGCGCAACTTCGCCCGCAAGGAATAGTTACTTTGAGCTAACCCTAACACGCATCAGAAGCTCTCAAACACGAACAAAACATAACAAAAATGCGTGTAGAGTCACAAGCTTATTTAAATCCAGTTGATTCAAATATCATCGGGTCAAAGAAAAAAGAGTTCTGTCGAGTATACAAGATGAATTGATTGATTAACTTCAATGAATTACGCAATGTTTAGCCCTTTGGTTCTAGGATTAGGGATCACACCTTGTAGTCATATCAGTTTTACTTAAAGGTATTGCGAATCCTGTTATAGTGAATGGTTTCAGTTTTGACTTCATATTGGCAAGCCTCAGTACGGTGTCAATTTCTGGGCATACAATAAGAGATTAGCTCTCAAATTCAACTTGTGAAAGACACCGAATGATACTTGGTGGCAGATTCCCATCTAGAGCGTGGTAGCCATCGACTCAAACTTACAAAAATGCCTACCAAATTCCATGGTTTTATCACGCTATTTCTCTTTCCCAAAACTTACGTCGATTGATTTAGTCAATCGATTCAAGAGCATGTAATAGATAAATATACTGAGAGTTTTTCTAAAACCATATCTCAGTTCCAGTAATACGCAAGAGATAATTTAATAAGCGGATTAACCCGGTGCCGCCTTGGTTTCATACTGTCTCGGCTGGCACACGTTCACTCCAATTTGTCACAGTTATATACCGTTACCACAGTTGAGATTAAACAAGAGTTAAATAAATTAATGCTTTGAAAAATTGGTTCTCATTATTTGCATATTTTTTTACTTAATTTTAAGGCGCGTTGAGTGGTATTTTTTACAGGAGGTAAAGTTATGATTTCGCGTCACGACTTGTTAGTAAAGCGTGACCGAGCGTATTGCGTGGTTTATATCAGACTAGCTAAGCGTAGCATAGCGGCCTGTTTACTTCTAATTTTGATATTTTTGAGATTGTGTAACCCATCATATATTTGATTAATTGATAAACTGTTTAAAAATGTACATAATTATTGTCCGGAGCGCCAATAGACGTGAAAACCAGAGTAATGTTAATAATTTCAATATAAAAATTATGGAATTTAAATAATTCATACTATAATTAATTTAAAAATTGATATAAGAATACAATTAAGACTTCCTCGACTTTTTTTAGGTGATTACGGTTAAATCGTAAGTGCTTTTCTTTACAATCACTTTTGATACTGTTTTAGCTAACTTCAAAAAAGAGGAGATTCTGATTCCTTTGTGTTTTTAAAAAATATTTCTTATTTTATAACTTAGTCATTTATAAACCTATTTGTAATTTTTTTTATTGTTCAATGTGTAGTTTAATTTCCATAAAATCGAATAGAAAATGTAATGACTGAGATAGAGGCACATTTAATGTAATAAAACGGAAGTACTTACTTTTTCTAGTGTAAATTTCTTTGAAGTTTTCAATTTTTCTTATTTTTTATATCAATTTATGTTGCTCGCTTTTGATTTATACTCGATAGTAGCTACAGTATAACAAGTAAAATTTATGAGATTTCTTTTTGTAAGATATGTTATAATGATCTTTGTACAAAATAGAACAACCTGGACAGATGGATGGATGGAAGGAGGTATGAAATCACAGGTTGATTTCAAGTATATGCTAAATACTTACACTGGTATATTAAAGTCGAAATGTATAAAAGTTATAGCGATGCGGCAGATTTTAACTAAATAACAGGTTTTTTTTACCCATTCTTGGCAAAATATGTAGTTCGGTCTATTATGTCTACCGCGATAAAAGTCACCTAGCAACGTATCTAAATTTGTAATTTAGCGAAACTTATATTACTACTTAATCTCACCTGTGGTTCAGTCGAAGCTGACGTAATGGGACGCGGTCAATTGTATTATGCGTGGACGCACTTATTGCGATAGTGTCACAGCTAGCAGACCGTCTTTAATCGGTTTACTAGCTAATTTGCTAAGAAATTAAGTAACTGTACACAGAATAACCAATTTATTAAAATCTATATTGTTACATATAATATGTCTTTACTTAATTTTGCCGCACGGATGTTAGGGTCCGAGGTCGAAAGGGGTCGAGGAAAGAGAACCGAACGATACTGACATAGGTCGAACTGTGAATGCCTACGTCCAATGCCTTTGTTTATCGAATTTCTTTAGGCTTATTTGACTATTACAGTAATTGATAATTTTATAACATTAAATGTGATCAATTGTGTGAGTTAATAAAAATTCTACTAGAATTTTATGAAAGTTACACGAATCATGCTTTTTTAGGCAATTCGTATTTTGGTGATAATTGAAGATACTCTTGCACACATTTTATTAAAAGTTACTTTCATGATTCAATGCGAGTTATGTACTTGACATATTTTTTGTTTGACTGATTTTCTTATGTATTATGAGATTTTAAAAAATAATTCATCGCTACCTTGATGTAGTTGAAACTTTATACTAAAAAATACATATGCCCTTCAAAATTCTCCGTTCTTTTCTAATTAATTTTAACACAATATAAATTGCAAGATCTAATTTTCCCGTAATGCCTACAGTTGAGTCGTGAGAAGTGTAAATTATACAATTGTACATAGTGCCTGCTGGCTTGGCGTACATTATCCTGTCTTGATAATAAAAAAAATCTAAAAAATTCAACCGCAGTGCCATCTATCGGTTCCAATTGTGTATCTAAACAATAGTTGAATCCACCTAAATACAAAAAAAAATCATTAAAATCTGTCCAGTCATTTAGGAGGAGTTCAGTTTGTAGGTGGTAGAGCCCCGCTGAAGCTATTTTTGGTTTCAGCATGAATGGGTCGGCTCCTCCGGGGTAGTACCACTCCTCTCACAGATAACCGACGCGAAATAACAGTGCTTGCATTGTTGTGTTTCGTTCGGTCAGTGAGAGAGCCGGAGGCCCACGTCCCTTCCTCTTTCTTTCTTTCCCTTTCCTTCCCCTCCCCCTTCTCCCATATACAGGCTGGCAACGCACTTGCGACGTCCCTGATGTCACTAGTGTCTATGGACGGTGGTGATCACTTAACATCACGTGACCCACCAGTTCGTTTGACTGCTTTGATATAAAAAAAAAAGAAAGCCACAACCTACACACGGACAGAAGAATTATTTGTATTTTTGGAAATCATTTTATATTTATAAATTTCTTTATATATAAATTTCTTCTGAACCTGTGTATGTCACTGAACTTCTCCTAAACGGCCGGATCGTTTTTAATGAAATTTTGTGTACGTGTTCCAGTGGATCCGAGAATGATTTAGATTCACAATGGGACCCGATAGATGGCGCTGTAGTCTGATTGTAGAATTCTTTAATTATCAGGGCGAGACGACGTTTACCGGTTCCGTTAGTATACATATAAAGAATTATTATTATTTATTTATTTATTATTATTAAAGTTATGTATAATATTCTCACTGGTTCGAACAGATATACCAGGATATCATATTTCCATTGCAGTGTACGTTACGATGTTGAATATGGCAATGGTTTGCTTGTAACGTCCGCCGAGCGCGGGAAACGGGAACCGTGACAAATGGTTTCCTACTCTGTTGTTTGCTTAGCGCCATGCACAACCAAATTAGACAAGCAAGATGAATGCCGAAGAAATATTTATTGTATTGATACAAACCCATAAATAAATATAGCTACTAGATATGTAAACACGTCAACGATTCATTTAAATTCTGATATTATATTTTTTTTACTCAAACAGATTTTTAAAACATATGTATAATATGTATAATATGTACTGAACCTTCCCATAACTCTATGTGTTATCTTCGTGAAAGAATCATAAACATCGATCATGCAGTTTCAAAGCAAATCGCGTTCATCTATACTAATATTATGAAAAGGTAAAGTTTGTGAGTTTGTGAAGTTGCGGGGGGTAAGATCAGAAACGAATTGTGCGATTTGAAAAATTCAGTGTTATATAACTCATTTATCTAGGAAGGTTATAAGCTATATACGATAACGCTAAGACCTATAAGAGCGGAGCACCAATGAAGAATGTTTCAAAATCGGGGTATTTTTTCCTCTTGAGAGCTTCCGCAACGTGTCAGCTTTACCCCAAAGTCACTATTTCACGCGAAGGAAGTCGCACGCAGAGGGTAGTGGGTGATAAGTTGGTAGTTTATGTTAATGATTACTCAGGCTTTAACTCAGTATAAAACTTTAATTTTACTTATACAATCGCTATATCGCTCTCGATGAAGATTCTAGAAGTTTTCGACGCAACATCTTTTATTTTGTATCAAAAATGAAATAGTATATTTTACTAAAATCAAAACCAATCTTTGACATTATTTGGTATGAGATTCTCGCGATTATAGCCAGCTATAAATGGACAACGCATCGAATTTCATGTCGAAAATTATTACAAATTCTTCCGCCTCCCCATCACCCAGCCGCCATATTTTAATTGGGAAAAAGCGCGCGGTTTGAAATCCGAAGAGGAAGCGGATGTGTCGCCATGTTTCTTTTTAATAATTCTATTTTATATTCCCATTGCGGACGGAATAAAAATAAATTTCTCTTTTCATCTCTCCGTCTGGGACACTTGGTAATGTGTAATCGCTTCCTAACATTTGAAATTTCCTTTTGATGTTCATTTTTTGAAGGGCTATATGATACTGGATATTAAGTTTATTTAAATAATTAAGTGATAACTTTTTATTAGTCGTAAAACAATAGTGATCACGTACGTTAGTTTACTGTTTTATGAATTAATAAATTATTTTATTTTTTTAAACGGGTGTCTTTTTTATAAAGGCCAGTAAAAGTTTACCCGTTATAGCTACAAGGAAACTTTCCTAAGAGACACTTATGCATAACTTTTTGAGGCGTATCGATCTGAGTTAAAAAAAAAAATGTAGCTACTGTTACACATTTTTTTCCAAATACCAATTTATCCTGTTTCTCACAAGGTCCACAGTAATTTAGCATACTTATTTAAGTCTGTATACTTTTTACACTTCATAAGTTTTAGTGTTTGTCCACAATCTCGCCTTATGTGGAAAGACGAAGTGATCTTAAATGGTGAATACGCTAAACGTTTGGCTCTGAATTGCAGTCGCCGAAAGACACGTATATTTTGATGCTTGGTGATAGATTTTCAACTTGAGGGAGGTAACTAATCAGAAAAACTCCACCACAATGCTGTAATTTCGTCCTAAGTTCTCATCCAGTCTAAGTTACTCCTTATAACATTCGCTATCAGTCAAAGCCCCGTCAGAATATACAATACAAAACTGCAATTTATTTAATGAAGCCTTTTTTAATTAAGCTTTAATTTAATATATTTATATCTTAATTATTAATGTTCAAAGTACATTCCTGAACTAGCCTTTGCTAAATTTGCTTTCTAAAAATGTGAGTGACCCTTTTCTGTATCCTTGTTTCAAAATTATTTCATCTCTTATAAGGCCAGGTCATATATATAATTCCACATCTGCACTAAACATTTTGTGGAAGAACTGCAATTAAAAGTTAAAAAAGTCGCAGTTTGATGACTACTGGTCTAGACTAGTGTAGTTATTGGTGAGAAAGGATTTTTTTTATGTCAAAGGAGGCAAACGAACTGGTGGGTCACGTAATGTTAAGTGATCACCATCGTCCATAAACACTAGCGACATCAGGAAAGTCGCAAGTGCGTTGCCAGCCTGTATATGGGAGAGGGAGAGGAGAAGGAAAGAGAAAGGAGGAGGGCCTCCGGCGCTCTCACTGACCGAACGAAACACAACAATGCAAGCACTGTTATTCCGCGTCGGTTTTCTATGAGAGGGGTGGTACTACCCCGGACGAGCCGACCTATTCATGCTGAAACCAGTAATAGCTTCAGCGTTGCTCTACCACCTACAATCCAGCGATATAAGCCTGTCACCGGTAGCTTGCAGCTAACTTCATAAGAACAGAGTTCGTTCCAGTAAGCGCTCACAACGCTCATGCTCACGACCGCGAGTTTTTCCGTTCCACTTATTCTCATGCGTTACAATCGTATACCCAAGTGGAACGCATTATGAGGCGTTTAGAGAAAAAGAGAGTAAGTTACAATTTGTAAGTCTGAAGAGAAAATTTTAATTATTATCAAATTGATTTAAGGACATTGAAAAAAAGTATAATTCAATCTTTATATTTTAACTATCATAAAAACATGGAAATAACCTTTTTGGTCTAATAAAAAACATTAAGTTATCATTAAATGATTATAAATTAATCTCTACATAGAGTTTTATGAATCACAATTTTTTTAAATAGAATTTAACATTATCAAAAGTCAATGAACTTTATTCATTACATTTACCTTTCATGTAAATATATTAATGAATTTAATAAATCCATTAAATAACATACTGTATATTTTTACGGTCAAAATCTTCATTGAAAATCCCGTAAAATTTGCTAACGCTCACATCGACCTATCTCCGGACATGAGCGTATGTTATGACGTCATTAATGACGTTTTCGGCACGACCTCAACGATCGCGGTCATCAAGTGGAACGGCTAAAAGGCGATTGTGAGCGTTATGAACGTCATGTGAAACGCGACCATTGTGTCGCCGCTATAGCGGTCAAATTATTTAAAATTTCTTGACCGCTGCTACAATACTTAATTGTTTACAATGGAAGTAACTGTCATAGCTTCGAAGCGTTATTTTATTGATAGTCATATTTATTATTTTCTCTTCAAACACACCAACAGCTGCATTCATATGTTAATAATTAGCAATCAAAACATCCGTTTCACTACATAATAAATTACTCGTTATTAACCAACGATTTTCCCTGATCAAACTAGGACTTGAGTGGCTCAAAGCACTTTTATAAGAGCGTTAAACATTTCCCGCTTACTACATCGGTTAATTTCTCTGATCTAATTTAGTAAAAAATAAGTTTGTATTTCCGTTTGTATTTTGAGCAATATGGGCATATCTCATACTTTAGAAAATTCGATATAGGATAAATGTAAACAACGTGTTTTACGATTATAACAAGTCTTTCAATTAAAATTAAAGTATTATATTGAGTGACTTTGTAATAATAATACTTTATGACGCTCTAAATACATCAGAATCTACTTTAATCGGTGACCGCAACTTGTATATTTTGGTGTTGATAAAAGAATCGTCATTGATTTTATTAGGCTTAGTTGTCGTCCAGTGGTAGAAATTTAACAATAAGAATGTACGTTTTTTCTTCAGCTTATACTTCATTATATTTCGTTTTGTAAATGGGAAAAACTGTACCTTATAAAGCCATTTTATTCCAATTATCATAATATCAAAAATAACGATGTGTCATCAAAAAAGATTTTATTTATCTGTCAATGGTTGCTAGGTAAGACTTTACACGTTCTTATTTCTACATTATACTATTCCAAGTTCTAGGATATTAAGTCTATTTTTAATTATAATGTTTCCTTAAACTTAATACACATTCTTTTGGTTTACAAATTTCAGCCTAATAAACATTTAAAAGGCACAGGAAACCGCGTTTATTCCAGCCGTCATACGTTCCGATTCTATATGGCGACCGGTCATATGATACACTCAAAACATGAGCATAATTCAGACTTCGCTTCGGATAACTACGAGGTACGCCTTAACTTTGAGCTTGTAAGGTTTAAGTTGGCATGGCAATCATTTTGACCGCTACTTAAACTAGTGTTGTACGCGTACGGTAACGTTTTTGGAACCGACATCGATACTTGACGCCCATTTCACGTGCGGTTTTTGCTGTGATTATTTTTGGATATATTCGGAATGCTTTACTATTTTTGTTAAATATTTATAGCTAATTCGTTCTTTTTAGATGTTAATAAAAACACATAAACATGTTTCGCTATGCTCGTAGAAGTAACCATTGGAATAATTGGTTCTTCTTGTTGAAGCACAAATTATGTTTTTTGAACCTTTTAACTGGCGACAACGAAGTGATTATAAATAAAGAAAAGAGAAAAAGAGGTAAAGTTTGTGAGTTTGTGACGTTGTAGGGGGTAATCTCAGAAAGTACTGGTCAGATTTGAAAAATATATTTCAGTGTTATATTGCTCATTTATCGAGTATGGTTATAGGCTATATATCATCACGCTAAGACCAATAGGAGCGGAGCACCAACGAAGAATGTTTCAAAATCGTTTTTTTTCCTCTTGAGAGCTTCTGCTGCGTGTTAGCATTAATCCAAAGTAACTATTCTACGCCAACGAAGTCACGGACAGAGGCTAGTATTATTATAAGTTATGACTTATCCTTGTATGAATTATTACACTTCAATACCATAAGTATACATTTAGAACTGTCTGAAATATACAGATGACATTATTTTACATCAGTGATTTTTCTCTTAAAAATTAGACAAAATTTAAAACAAAAAAAATTGTCCGTGGCAATGTAAACGTACAAGAATGATTTGAAACGGCGCCCACGCGTGAAAAATCTCTTTGGAACACGTCCAAGTAATCAAAAAGCCATATTGAATACACTTTATACAAAAGATTCACATTACTGTCGAGTCTACGCGGCGATAATTTAATGAACGTATATTTATTTCGTAATGTAACGTAACTAACTAACTTTTATTTATTATTTTCATTGAAATCGATTTAATAATCACAAAAATTAGCATGATCGATGAAAGTATTCACTTCACTATGTCCAACAATACCTTTAATACAGTTCCTTTGATTCTCAATCAGATCACAATTACAGCATATAGGATTATGGCCATTCGATGCAAAATTTTCCGTAGATGTTTTCAGGCACTTATTTTTTGGATCCGAGTGACCCTTTCCCATTTTTTTGAACTAATGCATAGCGAAGTGGACATGTATCAACTAGTAAGTATTATATGACAGTATATGAACTGCGATTTAGTACGTGTCTGTTATTATTTGTTACTTATTTATTTTAATAATAAATAAATGATTACTACGAAGTAATTAATAAAAGAAGCGGTATAAGTTAAATAAGTTGTAGAAAAATTATTATTGTATAAAAATATACGTTTTTTTTTTCTCGAAATGACTACGCTATTGACCCATCAAGGTCTTAACAGCTTCACCGGACTACTAAGGCGAGCGCTTAAGGCACTCAGCCGATTTTATTATGGCTACCAGCTCAAAGGTGCACGCCACACCTCGGCTGTTATAATATCTATACATACGAAACAGTACACAAGTTGATACTGTTCCGGAATTTCGTAGAAAGTTAACACCAACATGCGTTTTAAAATCAGATATAGGAGTACAGGAAGATTGAAGAAGATACAGTTGAATTGAGTGGAGATTGATATGTTATAAAAGTTGTGAATAATGAAATGACAGTTGATAGAGAAAAATGGAAAAAATACATATTGTGCCAACCGTACCTACATGGAATAGGGGTAAGTTGATGATGATGATCCATTTGAGTGTGCATGCAAAATCGTGAAGCGTTGCAAATTTTAATAATAAAACACACACATCAGAAAAAAAGGTGCGGACCCTCTTCTGTAGACATAGAAAAAAGAGCTACATTAGACGAGAGCTTGAGTAGACACATTGGGAAAAGTGGCAGGACACGGTAATGATAAATTGAATGACGACTTGCAAAATGTGGCTGGAATCGAATTAATGCGAATAACTCCCGCCCATCAAATAGGAAGTTCCTTCGAGCAAAATTAAGATTATGTAATGTAAAATGAGAAATCTTACAGTTATTCGTGGGAAAGGTTTAGTGAAGAAAAATCTCATGATGAAACACCATCGCGTGGCATGGCGGTGGAATTTCTAACCCGAAACTCTAAGAAGGCGTTACTTTGCGGAAATCCATCATTAAATATTATAGTAGACGCTACTTTGCACCTCCGCCTGGAATAATTAGTGGATGTTACTTTGCACCTCCGTCAGGAATAATTAGTGGTTGTTACTTTGCACTTCCGCCTGGAGTATTATTGTAGTGCAAAGTAACATCCACTATAATTGTTATAAGTTTGTCTGGCTTCAGCTGTAGTTATCAAATACAGGTTGATAATCTCTCACGAAACATCTTAATCACTTTTATTAAAATTTAGCAACTGTACTTAAGTGTTACCATCTCGACCACATCGTCATTTAAGATCAGGTGAGATTGTGGTCATATGCCAAAAGTATATAGAGAATTAAAAAAAATAAGATAAGCCTGAGTTTAATTGAGTAGACTTGAGAGAATTTAATAGATTATAGGTGGTAGAGCCACGTTGAAGCTATTTTCAGCAAGATTAGGTCGGCTCGTCCGGAGTAGTACCAACCCTCTTACAGAAAACCAACGTGAGTAACAATGGTTGCATTATTGCGTTTCATTCGCTCAGTGAGAGCGCCGGAGGCCCACCTCTCCTTTCTCTCACCTCTCTGTCTACCCTTCATTCCCCCATTATTCCAAACATAGGTTGGCAACGTACTTACAACTCCCCTGGTGTTGCTGGTGTCTATGGACTGCGGTGAACACTTAACATCAGGTGAGCCGCCTGTCCGTTTGCCTCCTATATGACATTACAAAAAATATACTGTTTTAATAAGGCGTGTAGGACCCGTGTGTCCATCTGAAACTACGATCATAACATTCAGTATAACACTCGCATTGTCAAGATGAGGGCTAATACATTCCGGGATCATTAATTAGTGTGGTGATACTTGTATCTTTTAACTGAATTTACTAACTGTTAATAATTATAAATTCCTCAGTGTTCTTCGTTGTTTTTATATTGAATTGTTTTTACTATTAGGTAAAATGGAGTTACTTTGTGACTTGCTACAACAAAAAACGTTACTCATTGCCTTCAGCGTTATTTAGTCCTTCCAAAACTTGTGACTCAATTGCACACTGTCTCTTTGTCTTTTCGACAATAGCATTACAAATTACAGTTATTTGTTACTCCAAAAGTAACAATCTTACATCATTAAGATAATCTTTATTTACATTTAAAACAATGGGCTCTAATTTCGTCTAATCTTTCACTGCGGTGGTCTGAATTATTCGGATTTAAGTTCGGTTGCGTCGATTTGTCACAATGGTGTGAAGCGACTTTAGATTCATAAGCTCTGACGATATAATTTACGCTAATGATTTTCTGATATACATTTTTGTATGATGTAAGTATTATGTAATGCTATTCTTGTTTTCTCAATATTCGAGGAAGCAAGAGTGCTTTACAGGCTGGCTATGCCTGAAATTAAAAATTGGCAAATTATTGACTATGTAATTACTTTATTTATTGACTAGCTGTTACCCGCGGCTTCGCACGCGTTTTTTTAAATATATTAGATGTTTAAAATTGTGATCACACATCTAGTGTAAATTACAATAATACTCTTTCAAAAATAACTGTAAGTATCACACGCACATCATCTACTGTAACAGGTAACGTGTACATTATATATGTGAATACTAATAGTGAATCGAATGGAATGGGATTTATCATCAACCACATAACTGGAACTTTAAAGTGATATATATCACCCTCAGTGCTCACTTACACTATATAAGAAAGTAATGAAAATATTAAGCTAAACATTATCGAACAATATGTGTTAAACCTTTTATTATATAGATATAATATGTCCATAGTGTCGATATAATTAAGTTATTATCATACCTTGCTATAATTTAAATCAAATATAAACATATGACTTTCAATTACAACAGCGATGCCCTTAGTGTTGCAGTTGTTCATAGGCGATGGTAACCACTTACCATCAGGTGGGCCGTCAGCCTGTTTGGTGCCTTTTGGCATTAATACATGTACATATGTATATATTTATTCTTGGAGTCCAGTACAGCGCACGTCACACGAACGACGAATGCACGGATAACAGTTTATCACTACATAGTGTAAAACAAAGTCCTATTCCACGTCTGTCTATATGTATGTTCGCGATAAGATCAAAAACTACAGAACGCATCTTCATGTCGTTTTTACCAATATATAAAATGATTCTTGGGCAAGGTATAGGTATAGTTTGTCTTATTATCAGGGCGGGCAACGTCTGCTGAACCCGCTAGCTTAAAATAAAACAGCCAATTAGTTACTTATTTGCCCGTAAAATTCCCGTTCAAATAGGTCTAGCCGTTTCGGAGATTACCCGGAACAAATAAAAAGAACACAACAGACATATCGATAGAATTTAAAAAAAATGTTGATATTTGTAGCATCTCATATATTTCTAATATAAAATACACTCACTTTACTTTTATTACACGTAATATATCACAAATCAAGAATTCGGAACAAAACTAAAGTAGAAATAAATTTTTTGAGGAGTTTTTGGCGGAATTTTAGTCTGTCATCTAGTGGATTTATATTTTATTAATAATCTTGTGTTATTTGTCTCTATATTGTGTTAAATTTGTGACGTTTTATGGGATATGGTTCGTTTATTTTGCATAAGTGAAATGAAAGAAAAATAATACCACGAAGCATGAATTCTGTTGTCTTGAAAATTAAGAATATAAAAATTTACGAAATATTATATAGAGTATTTGGCTCTTATACCTTAACATTATCTTGGACATAGAAGAAAAACACCTATATTGACAACTTCAGAATTGGCAGTATGGATTAATTCCTTCGACTGTCTTATTGGACGAATATTATTACTACTAAACATTTTGAATAGCAACACAAAATAAACTTTAGAAATGTTTCCGATATAAACGTACCACGTATAATTAAAAATTGGAAACAAAAGTAACGTAGAATAAACTTTTTGAATAGGAACACAAAATAAACCATGAAAATATTTTCGATAGAATGTTATCGCGTTACCATGGCAACACATATAATACTGACATTAACACGCAGCTGAAGCTTCCAAAGTAGCCCGATTTTGAGACATTCTTCATTAGTGCTCAGCTCCTTTTGGTTTTAACGTGCTGATATGTAGCCTATAGCCATCCTCGATAAATGAGATATCTAACACTAAAAGAAACTTTTAAATCGGATCTGTAGTTCTTGAGATTATCGCGTTCAACCAAACAAACAAACAAACAAACTCTTCAGCTTTATATATTAGTATAGATAATCATTGGGGTGACATGGTCAATTTGTGACCAAATCCCAATTTCTTTTAAAGGTGGTAAAGCCACGCTAAAGCTATTGCTGGTTTCAGCATGAATAGGTTGGCTCGTCCGGGGTAGTACCACACTCCCACAAAACACCGACGTTAAGTAACAGTGCTTGCATTGTTGCGTTTCGTTAGGTCAGTGAGAGCGCCGGAGACCTACCTCCTCTCCTTCCTGGAACCCACACTCGTCCCTCCCTCTCCCCCTTCCCCAAATACAAGATGGCAACGCACTTGCGACTCCCCTGGTGTTGCTAGTGTCTATGGACGATGGTTGTCACTTAACGTTCTCCCACGGCAGCGGCTCAAGCCTAGGTTCGATCCCTCGGTAGGGAGGAGCCCTTGAGTGCGTTGCTTGCGCGATACGGTGACACACAAATATACATCACTGCTACAACACTACACGATTACCCCCACACACGTGCACGCTTACACATGAAAGTGGAAGGGTTTATTTTTTTCCCTTAACGAACTGAAAAACTGTCAATTTTCCGATAATAAATATATGGAGGAGTTGTTGAGGCGTGTATGCTTGGTACACATATACGTTTCAACAACTCATACATATATAAATAGTTAGCTAGGTTAGCTAAGATAGGTCGCGATTTTGCATGCAACAGGCAACAGCCAAGCCGAGGTGTGCCGTGCACCCTTGAGCTGGTTGCCAAAATAAAATCGGCTGAGCGCCTTAAGCGCTCGCCTTAGTAGTCCGGTGAAGCTGTTAAGACCTTGCTGGGTCAATAGCGTAGACATTTCGAAAAAAAAAAAAAATTGTCACTTAACATAAAGTGACTCATCTGTCCGTTTGCCTCCTATGATATAATAAAAAAAAAGAAAAATAATGATTTAACTAGTTTTTGCTCATCATTTCACTTGCGTTATTTGATCTATTCCTAGAGAACAGTGATTTTTAAGTAAAAGTACTGTACACTTTTTCTATTCTCCTGACATCGTCTATGTCCAATTTCTTGATCGGTTTAGTAATTAAAGCGTGAAAGCGTAACAAAGAAAGAAAGAAACAAACACACATTTGTACCATCTAGCTTCTGCTCGCGACTTCATCCGCATGAAATACTTATTTTGGACTAACGCTAACTTTAAAATAATACGTACGTTAATCCCGTTTTAGAAACTATTGGTCTTAGCGTGATAATATAGAGATTTTCTCGATAAATGAGCTATCTAATACTAAAAGAATTGTTTAAACCGAATCAGTATTTCTTGAGATTAGCGCGTTCAGGCTAACAAAATCTTCAACTGTATTATATTAGTCTAGATATCGGTTACAATTTCTAACAAATTGATTTTAAAGTAATCTTTAATGTTAAGCTGTTGAAGAAATAATAAATGCTGTCTTTACTTAGAGAAGTTTAATTCGGGCAAAATCTCGTCTGAGATGTGATATTTGATGGTAAACATGGTAAATATAGAAGGGGACTGCCTATTAAGTGTGCGTGCCGAAATACATCTATAGCCGCATGGTGCCGAATTTTCAATGTGAGAATAATTAATAATATATTCATTCCATGTCTATATTTAAACGGGGCTTTGTGTATTTAATTAATGCACGTTGAAGCACTATTTAAGCGTACAAAAGTATGTTTCTTACGACATCACATTACAAATCTTTGCATTTTTGGGCCTTTTTTTCCTCGAACTGACCGTACTATTGACTTAGAAAGTTCTTAACAGCTTCACCGGGCTACTAAGGCGAGCGCTTAGGAAACTAAACCGATTTTATTTGACTACTAGCTCAAGGGTGCACGGCACACCTCGGCTTGGGCAACAGTCTGATACGTGCAATTCGCGACCTATCTGAGCTGATCTAAGCTAACTATTCATACATATATGAGTTGTTGGAACATATATGTGTACCAAGCATACAAACCTCAACAACTCATATATATTTCGTATCGGATAATTTTCTAAACTATTTCAGTTCGATAAGGGAGAATTGGAATTCTCTGTGCTATAATATGTGTGTATTATACATATAAACTGTATTAAAATCCGTTGAATAGTTCAAAAAATTGAAAGGTACATACAGCGGCAAAATATTTGCAAACAATACTAAATAATAAAGTGCATAATTGCCTCAAATACGATCGAATATCGTTTCATATGTAATTTATACTTCAATAAATCTTTTACAACGTACACGACAAATTGTTTAATAAAAAAAAAAAAACAGATCGCTCGAAAATGTCATTGCAATCTCATTTCTCAGGACCTTTTCGTTCGAGACGCTATTGTTTTAAAAAATATTGGAACTTGCGATTGCGAGCGAGGCGATGATTTTTTTTTAATATATTTTTGACCCAAGGGTGCATGAGTCTGCATCTGTTCAGCATGTGCAACCACAAAATTGACATTTAAGGAGTTCGCAAAAACACTAGTGTTGGCTATGAGTGTTGTAGATGACGTAGACGTTATCGATACTTTTTGATAAATTTCCATCGTAGTTTTTATTTTCACTTTATAATATCGTAGGTTTGAGATGCAGTTTTACTCGCGATAAATTTTTCCCGTAACACTGCCATCCTACACTATTACTATATTCTTACTTAATTTACTTCCAGACCTTATAGTTTTTATAATAATTATTTTAGTAGGTTGTAGATCCACGCTGAAGCTATAATTAGTTTCAGCATGAATGTGTCGGCTCGCCCGGGGTGATGCCACACTCACACAGAAAATCGACACGAAGTAACAGTGCTTGCATTGTTGCGTTTCGTTCGGTCTGTGAGAGCATCGGATGTTCACCACCCCTCTTACTTTCCTCTCTCTCTATTCCTCCTCCCTCCCCGTTCTCCACGCTCTGTCCCCACTAAAACAGGCTGGCAATGCATTTGCGATTCCTCTAATGTTGCTGGCCGTCAATGGACGGCGGTGGTTACTTAAGTTCAGGTGGCCCACCTGTTAGTTCGCCTCCTATGATATGAAAAAAAAAAACTCTTAAAAATGTCGCGCGATGGTCTTGCAAAGTCTCTTGAGCTTTGAAGTATTCTTATAGATATAGGTATTTCTAGGAAAATTATTAATTCCGATGTAAATAGTTCTTGGGATTAGTACTTCTTTCTGGATGAAAGATATGTCCTTTTTATCCTGTCGTTTTATGTACTCTTGATGACGTGTCTGTAAAATTTAATGATGATCGGTACGGTATAAGGCGTGATAAACAAACATTCTTGCATTTATAATATTATCTAGGATAGTTACGATAAACTCTCGAGAAGATAAAATATTTTATATTATTTCCAGAAAGTTTTGAAACTACATCAACTAAAAGAGACTTATAATAAAACGGTAAGTAATAATGAATATACATTCCAAATTCCTGACAATATGTTTGAATTTGTGTATGGCGTGATGAAAGAATAATTCTTTTGTGAAATTTATCTTCAGGTTTTAAATAGCAATGACGTCAAGCTAAGCTATAGCTCAGATTTTAGTGCCTTTGTAACAAATATCAAATAAAACTGGTATTAGCATTTTTGTCAGAAGGCGATTATATGAAAATTTTGCAATAATAATGGCGGAAATCATGAAATCGCAGATAAGTTATGACCTACTATTCAATGTTGCTACGCAATTTAATCTCATATCTAATTTTCTCCGTTCCACGAGTTCAACAATGTTATGCTTATATTTTACCAGTCCGTATTTTTAGCAAATATAAAATTAACTGAATATTTAATTATAATTAACTAGTTTACAATGTAGTCAGTTACCATAGTAATCGGTAACAAAGGTTTATAAAAGAAAATTTAAGAAAAAAAAACAAAATCTATTTCAAAATAGTCTAGTCTACAAAATTCACCACGTCTCTGAACATAGATAGCTACCTAGTCTTGATTTGTCATAAACCTGCCAATATCTCAACTACTATACATCTTTTATTCGATTTTACAAAGTTCCTTGATATATCTTCAAAATTCAAAGTATAATATTGAGAAAATTAAAACCGGATGTGTTTCTATTATCCTCTTTTTAATAAACAATTAATTTTTCATATCATTTGCAACTGGCCGAGTTTTGACAGAAAAGAGCATTAAAAAAACCTCCTTTTTAAAGTCGGTTATAAATGAAATACATAACTGCTTCAATTCCGTTACATAATTAAGAAGTGTATTTATGTTTTTTGTATAAACGTAGTATATACTAGTTAATGCTCGCGACTTCGAACTCGGGAAAATGGTTTCACTGCTTCATGGAAACTGTAATTGTTGCTTGTCTTAATTGGAGGATGTTGCTCATTCTTTAATTTCAATTCAATCATTTGCTAAACTAATCTTTACGATCTTCTGCCAATATCAAATCATTTTTGTTAAATTGTTTCCTTATTGCCTTGATCTTATATACTCAGAAAACTTGTCTATGCAATATTAAAAGTCTAGTTAAAACCTTGCCAGTTCAGATATTAAACAGATAAATAAATACTTAATTTTATTTATAAGAATAAATTATACAATTAACTTGTAAAAGAGAACAAACTCGTCTTATAGATTAATCGATTAAACTGTAAACGAGAACAAACATAATATCTAATCTAGGCTTATAAAATAGATAGTGGGAGTTATTGGCGGGATTTTAGTCTGTCATGTAGTGGATTTTATATTTTATTCATAATCTTGTGTTATTTCACTCTATATTTTGTAAATTTTGTGGTGTTTTAGTTTATTGTGCATAAGTGAAGTGAATGGAAAATAATACCACGAAGCATGAAATTCTGAGATACTACAAAAACTCCCTGGAAAGTTCTAACAAGGGATCCACCATCTTGTTAGAATATTGGAATAATCACACGACGCTTGTAATATTATTGTACTATAACCTCCATTGAAAGAAAATATTGACACTGGCAAGTGCTTCTGCACAGCCAAAAGAAGAAAATATATAGTGAGTTTTCGGCGGGATTTTTGAATGTCATGCGGTAATTTTTTTATATTTTGTCCATTATCTTATTTATGTTATTTGACTATATTTAGTTATATTGGTGGTGTTTTACGTAATATAGTTTAGTTATTGTGCAGAAGTTAAGAGGCTGGGAAATGATACCACGGATCATGGATTCTGAGATGCCATATAAATTCCCTGGATAGTAACAAGGGGACCACCCTTGCAGTGATCGCAAAAAACTTGTAATATTAATTTCTTTTCGACAGTAATAATCTACTGGAAGTTTGGTTGCCATATAACTAAAAAAAAGACAAAAATCATACTACAATAAAGTGTAAAAGAAAACCAACTATGTAGTTGTATAGATTACTCGATCTAACTGTAAAAGAGAACAAACATAATATCTAATCTCGGCTTAAAATTAGAATGTTGTAAATCAATAAATTCAAGAACCGTGCATACAGAGTCGACGGGAGACGGTAATAAAAGATCTAAAAATCACATAACCTATTTTATAAACCTATCGATATCGATAGAACAAAGGCTCGCACTACGTCGACCATAATTCACAGGCCACAAATCTCGATGGCCATTAAAGTTTCAACCGAGTCCACTCTCCAAACAAAGCATTGTGACTTTGTCCGGGATATCTGTGAAATGTTTGAGATATATTGTAACTAGCCTTTGGAATATTTCATTTGAAATATAGTTACTGCTACGTGCACGTGACTTTGTTTTCATGTAAATCCTTTTATCGTCTCACGAGAACTAATTCTAACTTTTTTTTATCTCTGCTGTTTAGTCCCAATTAAAACAGAAAAATGATAACATAACCCATATAACGCTCGTAAAATCTGTATGTAAAATTCTCTGCAAAAACGGTTCAAACGTTTGTAAGATTAGCACAGACTAACAAAGGCTTCAATTCTGTTTACATCTATGAATTATACTTGTGTATACCTAATTAAAATATTCGTTTTTGTTTTACGTTTTTTATTTATTTTGTAGTTTTGTTCCGGCAATAACTACGTTTAAACTACTGTTTAGTTATGTTTCAGTAAGATAATAAACAAAAAGCATACGAAAAACATGCTAAATTATGTCTTTGATGACTTAATCTGAGGATTCTCATTTAAGTCTTAGTCAAAGGCCAAATAATAATATACGAAGTATGTACAATAATAATATTATTTACATATATTATAGCTGACCTTGACACGCGTTGCTATGGCTCAGTTATTAAATGTTGAATTAAAATTGAAAAAGACATTAAAAAAATTGAAATGTGGCGCCATTTATGAGATCATTATAACATTCCGTTCTACAGTTTTTTTTTTTTATCTTTATTTTTGGCAATCAATCATTTAGATTATTACTGCCATTGTCACGTAGTCAATAATATTACAAGCATCGTGCAATCATTTCAATAATAAGCGTCGTGTCAGTCAATATTCTAACAAGATGGTGGATCCCTTGTTAGTACCTTCCAGGGAGTTTTTGTAGCATCCCAGAATTTCATGCTCCGTGGTATTATTTTCCATTCACTTCACTTATGCACGATAAACTAACTATATTACGCAAAACACCACCAAATTTACAAAATATAGAGTCTAATAACACAAGATTATGAATAGAATATAAAATCCACTACATGACAGACTGAGATCCCGCCAAAAACTCCCGTTCTACAGTTATCTGTCAACAAACTGATTTAAAGCGCCATCTGTTCGATACTCCTGAAATTTACAATTAATATCAATAATCGACATTGACAATCATTTAATTTGTCGTTAATAAATATTGCAGCCATTTACCGAAATATAAATTATCCTATCTCTCAATATATATGTATATATTGAAGATAAATATTATAATAATATACTTAAGTTATACGGCCCGAAAATGCAATTTATTGTGGTGTTTGCCTAAAGGCTTTGGTTAAGCCTAGGAAAAAGTAGTTATTCCGAGGCTCTTCTCGGAATAAACCTGTCTCTACTGCATATCGACCTTTGACTAACTTATATTATAGGTTTATTTTAAAGCTAAAAATAGAATAGAAGACTACATACAATTACTACAATATTGTATGTAATATGCGATAGCTAACAAAAACATTATCAAGAGAAGAAATACAACAGGCTCCATACAGTGTGTACATATTTACACATATACGAGTGTATGTCAATATATTGCAAAACTCTCCCCGTCTGACATAAAAACCGAGGGAGTAAAGTGCGAAAGCTCATTAAGAACGTTTGCGTACAGAAATAGCACGTGTAAGTTTTAAAATAGCGTCAACTAGCGGACACCTGAACGCGATAAATCTAATCGTATATTATTTCAGTGCCGCCTAAGTGTCTACGCAGATATTCGCTTCGTTCTTTTACGTCACAGACTTGTCTAACTGTGCCGCGGGAGTTTCTCTGATCAGATAACAAATAAATAGCATTTATTTGCCGGTTACACGGGACTCCGTCAGTGTTCATTGTGTAAAGGAATTTATCAAGATGAGAAATACAATTCCAGCTACATGTCCGCGTAAGATTTTCCATACGATTTAGTTTAAACGACTTGAATAAGTGCAAGGGGTGTCAAATAACATCATAAGACTTGAGACACCCAAGCCAACCTCACCTGCCGTGGTGCACCCTGCTGAATAACGAACGAGGCAATGGCGAAAGCGAGGTGGTAGGATTTTACAGTCTGACTGGGTCGCAACCACCATATATATGGCAAAAAAGCCTGTAATAGTGATTCGCTTCTGCGGGTCGCGTTTCGGGATCAACCTGTGCATATCCAGCTTTTTATATATACATATATAAAGAAAATACAATACAATACTTTGAGGCTTAATCATGACAAAATTACTGTAAGTATTGCCACAAGACTATGTCTATTCAATGCGAAAATTTTCGAAAATGATTCTAAGGTACTCATTTTTTGGATTCGATCAACTATCGATTGTATATTCGGGAACAGACTATTGTAATGAAATTTTCATAATGATCGAAAGAGTAATTGAGGCGTGAAAATATTGTAGTCCGGTGAAGCTGTTAAGACCTTGCTAGGTCAATAGTGTAGTCAGATCGAGAAAAAAGCGTGAAAATGTTATAAATAAACAAACAAACTCATATACATATTTATAACATTAGTAAGGACAACAGATAGCAATAGCATATTAAATAAAAGCGTGCGAAGACACGTGCGCAGCTATATCGTATTATAAATTCACAGTAAGAATACAGTGTAGTTGTAAAAGTGTATTGAGATAGAATAATGTGTACAAATAAATAACTGTGAGAGTTTTTGGCGGGATTTTAGTCCTGTCATGTAGTGGATTTTATATTTTATTCATACTCTTGTGTTATTTCACTCTATATTTTGTAAATTTGGTGGTGTTTTACGTAATATAGTTAGTTTATTGTGCATAAGTGAAGTGAATGGAAAATAATCCCACGAAGCATGAAATTCTGAGATGCCACAAAAACTCCCTAGAAGGTTCTAACAAGGGATCCACCATCTTGTTAGAATATTGATTGACACGACGCTTAATATTGAAATGATCGCACGACGCTTGTAACATTATTGACTACGCGACAATGGCAATAATAATCTGAAAGATTGATTGCCAAAAATAAAGTTAAAAAAAATACAATGAGAAAGTAACTCTGTCCATCTATTTGTTATATTCTCGCAACTAAATTCCTCTCTGAACCAATCACAACAAGATCTGGCTTAGATACAGTCTAGGACCTGGAGAAGTGCAATGGCTTAATATGCTCAAAACGACAGATAAAACGCGGAAAAATGCAAGTTAACAATAATTAAAGACCCATTTCCTCTCCCCGCCCCTTTCCCTACCCCTCTCCGTTTCTCACCATTCCTCCAAACACGGGCTGGCAACGCACTTGCGACTCCTGTGGGGTTGCTAGTGTCTATGGACGGTGGTGATCGCTTAACAACAAGTGACCCGCTTGTTCGTTTGCCTCCTACACAATCAAAAAAAAAATGAATACAGCTGTGATCCGATCAATCGGCAATAACAAATTCCATAGCATTCTTCAATTATGTGTTATTTTTCGACGCTAAAAGATTTATAGCGTGCGACGTTCAAACACGAGTCGAGCACAAAGCCCGCTTGCATCTCATTATGCATTCAAATAGCGAGTTGTGCTGCTGTTTTATGACCTGTGAATGTTTTGCTAAATGATGTTTTATCCTTATTTTATATATAACGTAGTCCGGTGAAACTGTTAAGACCTTGCTGGGTCAATAGCGTAGCAAAAAAAAAAGAAAATTATATATAACTCGATTCGATAATACGGTGAACTGGTTTCAAGGTTGATTTTACGTATGATTGTCGGCGTATTCATTTATTCATTAGGTATAGAAAATTCTTTTAAAAACATTAACATCATAGACTTCTCTTTACGTCAAACTGAATCGAATTTGCATTGTTTGCATGAATTTATATGAACTGAGTTATACCATTAAAAATGATTTCTAAACAGTTAATTTCTAGTACATGGGCGTCGAGCCTAGCTTGGTTCTTTAAAAAATCTTTTTAAATTAAAATAAACTGTTTGGTTTGCCTCATAAAATTAATATTTTTCTACAAAAAAAAACATAAATATTTTCTGCTGTCACTTGGATTCGAACTGGCGTTACAAGGATTTTCGAAGCAACTGATTTCCATCCGATCTATTTTTGTTTCGACAGCGGCGGCGAAATTTACCTTTATATTCTAGCTATATTTTTTGATTGTCTGAAGATGCAGTTAAAAAAAGTTTTCTATGAATAAAATCTAGCTAAATCGATTTATCGTCCCCGAAACTACCTACATACTACGTTTCACGGAAATAGATGTCGCCGTTTCCGAAATCCTGAATATATACAAATATAAAAATATACAAGCATTGCTCGTTTAAAGGTATTGGATATGAGATTAAATCCAAAAATATAAGTGTGATAATAATTATATCTGTATATATGTGATACATTTATTATATTTAAACTTTTGAACAGATTGCAATCGTTCAATATTTAGTTTTAAATGAAATTTAATTTATTTTTGGAGTATGCCGTGATTGTCAGTAAATATAACTACATTTAAAATCAATTACAAGATTACTATTAGTATATTTACAAATGTATTGTCACATTCATGTTCATCTATACTTCTATACTATACTAATATTATAAAGAGGTAAAGTTTGTGAGTTTGTGACGTTGTGATGTTGTGAAGTTGTAGGAGGTAATCTCAGGAACTATTGATCCGATTTGAAAAATTCTTTCAATGTTACATAGCTTATTTATCGATAATGGTTATATGTCATCACGCTAAGATCGATAGGAACGGAGCACCAATGAAAAATGTTTCAATATCCGGTTTTTTTCTTCTTGAGAGCTTCCTCTGCGTGTTATAGCTCAAAGTATCTATTCCACGCTAACGAAGTCGCGGGCAGAGGCTAGTTCACTCATAAATAAGTAAATAAATGAAATTTGTTATTAAGTGAAATAATAATATCATTGTTAAGGCTGTTTCCGGTGTCAGAGAAACACATTATACAGTTTTAATTTAAATTTTTTTTTCTGAAATTATAAAATAACTAGTTGATACCAGCGACTTCGTTTGCACTAGGGATGATCGATATTCATCGATGTTGAAGAAACATCGATGTTTATCTAAAAAACATCGATGTTATGAGAATAAAATACCGAAATGTCAATATATTCTTTAGGGTTCTTTACCCTTGCATGTACTAGCTAGATACTAGATAATTGTCAAATTTAACTCGAAGTAAGTCCTACGAATAATAATCTCTTCGGATGACCTTTTTTTCAACGCTGGCCAACTCCTGTGCCAGAAACAACCGATAAAGACGTTTTAAGACATGTTTTGCTATCGATGTTTATCGTATATCGATACTTTTAAACCAATGTTATCATCCATGTGAACATCGATGTTTTTCTAATATTGATCATCCCTAGTTTGCACTATTTATTAACTTGACAATATATTGTATGTATAAAAAAACGACCTTGAACGAAAAGCGCTTTTAAAATCAGTAAATTTTTAAAACTATGACTTTATATCAATTGAAAATGTCATGATAATTATTCTTTTCAATAAGAACCAAGTATTTGAGATGTAAAACAAAATCAAAGCTGAGCCAGTCATAAGGACTGCCGACATAAGTGACAACTCAAAAAGATGGAATGTGTGTTCTTTTTTGAATTTTTAAGTTAATTATAGAATTATTTAAATTTTATGATTTATTTATTGATTTTTCATAGAAATTATTAATATTAATCAGGTTTCATTCAAACCTATTATGATCTGCAAAATCTCATTACATAGTATAAAACAAAGTCCCCTAACGCGTCTGTCTGTCTGTTCGCGATAAACTCAAAACCAACTAAAGCGATTTTCATGTCGTTTTCACCTTTGGTTTTGGTATATAATTTGTCAAGGACTGTTTTTATAATCGAGACGTCTGCCGGGCCTACTAGTCAATATTAAAACACAGGCCGCTATTCCACGCGTCGCTGGGCTGATGAAAGCCGTGCAAGCACAATACCGCCAGTCACGATTACTAGCGTGTCATAACGCCAAATTATAAGTTTATCTCCTGCCAAAAAATACCATTCAACGCGTTTAAAGAAGTTTTCAGATCAAACAATGATCAAAATCTATCCAGTAATTTTTGAGTGATGCACTCATTATGGCAGACGTATATTAATTTATATACATTTATAAAAATGACTTCTTCAAGCTCTGATCTACTGAAAACATCATTTGAACCGTAGACTAAACACCTTTATTATTCAGCATCAATTAACATGATAGAATGTTTTGAATCATAACATTTCTAACGTTTATGAGCCGTAGTTGAAGGAAAACATCGTATATCTAGAAAAAAAAAAACGCCGACAAAATACATTAAAATCAAGCCAACGTTATTAACTCTGGAACGAAAACATCAACATCGGTGTGCGTGTGATTATAATATTTGTTTACATTTTTTTGCGACGCGTCGCGCTGAAAGAGTAAATAATTGACTGTCTAGTTTATTACGTGAGAAACAAAACTGAAATGACAACAGGTTTATAAGTCGTTTTACGTAATATAGTTCTGTTATTGTGTACAAATGAAGGCGGTAATAATACCACGAAGCATGAATTGTGAGATCTCAGAAAAACTCCAAGGAAAATTCTAACAAGGAAGCCGCCGTCAATATTCCGGTGAAGCTGTTAAGGTCTTGCTAGGCCAATAGCGTAGTCATTTCGATAAAGAAAAAGGAGCTTGTTAGAACATTGGAATTATCGCAAGAAACTTGTCATATTATTACCTTGATAATGGCAGTGATATTGTAGAAGATTGGTTATTAAAGATAAAATTTTAAAAAACTTTAAGAGGAGTCGTCATGCATACGGAATATTCTTTATTACTTAACAGGACGGTAAGATTAGAATATCTAAACCAAGGTAAATATTCTATACCTACTATATATTTTGAAATATTATTATTATTTAGAATATTTACCTTGTCCAGATTGCTGTAGAATCTATAACATATTGTATATTTTAAACCAAATACGATTTACTGATAAAAGTTATTGGTAAGAGTGTGTCAAATATATAATCGATTTAATTGTAGCAATTAAAATGTTTTAACTCCAGGCTGGAATCTATAACATGTAATAATTGTTTGAATACAATTATTAGTGAGTGGTAACAGATATACTTAATAATAGCGCCTTCAAAAGTATTTCTTCCGATTAATTCTTATTGTTTTTTAAATTTAATTTTTTTATTATTATTTCCAAGAATTGTCTTAACAAAGAATATTGTTGCTGTTTTCAAAGCTGTCTAAAGACTTAAAATTAAATCGTAATATATTTGGATATCTTTCAATATACAGATTTTTACATATAACAATATAAACACTCATAAATTTCCAACCAACGATATCATCAAAGTATTATGATTAACAAATACGCTACCGTCCATATGAAATGGACAATAAAATTTTTATTTGCCATCGGCTCCTTAATTTGACGCGTTTTGCATTACAAAAGACTTATAATGACTTTGCCCTTTGGTTGTTGAAATAAATTTTGTTATTTTATATTCATAACGGCGTCACTTCACTTTTAAATCATTGCCAGTATTATTACTAACTGATTTATCAAAATTCTTTAATAAATTTTCTTGGCTAATAATCTAACGGTCTCGTTTAATTATAAATTGACTAGCTTATGCTCAAGAGTTTGTTTGCGTGGAATAAATTACCTTGGGCTAACGCTAATACGCAGCAGAAGTTCATATAAGGAAAAAAAGTGATTTTGAAACATTCTTCATTGGTGCTCAGCTCCTATTGGTATTAGCGTAATGATATATAGCCTAGATAAAGGAGCTATCTGACACTGAAAGAGCTTTTCACATCGGATCAGTAGTTCCTGAGATTAGCGCGTGCAACCAAACAAAGAAACCTTCCAGCTTTATAATAATAGTATAGAATTACATAAAGGTTATTTATTTATAGTGAATTGATTTTTCTAAGTAATAGGGGAGTCATCATCTTGTTAGAATATTGGAATTATCATAAGACACTTGTAACATCATTTATTACCTTACAAGGTTCGGGATGAGTATTTGTTGATTATAGAAATAATGTATGTTGAAATGACATTTAAAATTTACGTTTGCCTAATTTTGTTTCAGATGACACCAAATCAGTAATTGAGGTATCTGTAAACGAAAGGTTACGACTGGTGTGCGGTCTGAAGCCGAGGAGTCAGGCGCAGCTTGTGGATTGGTACAAAGACGGGCAGCCTTTGGACGGCTTCTCGAAGAGAGTGACGCAGCAAAAGCAATGGTTAGATAATTAATTACGGAATAAGCTTCTTTACTTACAGCTGGTAATCTGAGTAATGGTTGCATAGCATTGAACCTATTATTAGCCCATTATCATCTCTCGACAAGTAAAAAATTGTAATTAATGGTAGCTGAGTGATGACCTTAAAAAATGGTGATTCAAAATCATAAATACATATTACTAGCTTTAGTCCGTGGCTTCTTTCGTGTTAATGCTGATCAAATCGATGCTTTGGAAACAGTGCTTGTTTTCTAGATGAAGAGTTTTTTTTTTCTGTAGCCGTGACACCATATGTAAATAAAATTTGATGATAATCTTGAGTATTAACAAACAAGGAAAGTCGTGTTCATTGAATTAATTTGAGTTTTCAACATACGTTAATAATAAAAACTTGATCAGAAAAATAATACAAAATAAAAAAATAAAGTATCGTGTTATCTATTATATATCTTATAATAATGTACTTTGGATGAATAAAGCGATAGGAGGTAATGCTAAGTATCGCCGTTGAATTTAAACAATATGCCAATCATAACCTAAACAGAGCAAATACATTATTGACTGCTATCTCAAAATATTCCCACGAATAAGTCTAGATAAAAATACATTATGGCGGGTACATTCCCTGTTCTTTATTTCCAATTCTTAGGATTAACCAAATCTATGTTCACAATAACATCAATATATTATTGTCCATATTTCGCACTCTGAATTCCATTACAAGCGCGAAATAGCCAACATTCATACTAATAACTAATTCCAACAGAAACAGAGACATAATACCCGTATAAGACAACAAGCAAATATTAATGTTTATACAATACATTTGCGTATATTTCTTAGGTGAAACCGAGTTGAATTACGCGTTTCTATTCTCGTGGCATATGAAAATAAACTGCCGATCAAAACATCGTATTATATTAATCGGTGTTCTATAAATTTCGAATATTATGGAGTACATAACCCATGGGGCGGTGGGCGATAGCATACATAAATTAGAACAGATAGGTCATTTAATTTCATTACCGTTTACTCGAGTAAGGCATCTTCTTTCTTCCATCCTATGCCAAAAGCGTCAGCAGTACATATTTTCCCTTTCTATTATGTTCGGATTGTTTAGATTATTTCCTTTAGATTTTTAAAATCCAGACATTTTTCTTTTCTAAATCTGACTACGCTATTGATCTAGCAAGGTCTTAACAGCTTCACTGGACTACGTACAATTTAGGGTTAAGTAAAATGTTGGGCTGATGCTATTCACGTCCGTAGGAAGTGTTTAACCTCTCAATTCCCTGCACGTACATCCCGGGTAGTACCAAAAGTAACAAATTTTTGACTAGAGTACTGTTCCATATAAATTTAACTTTGCAAGGACAGATGGAGTCAATAAAACATACGATTAACGAAAGGCAGTACACCTCCCCCTTCTTAAAATTTCCCATATACGTTCTTAATTATTAATACTCTTATAGTTATTCATTAATCTCTTCAAGATTAGCATCTCTTTTCATAATATGCTCAAATTACACTAAACTCTTCAAATTCTCCGAGACTGGTACTATTCTTTCCATACTAATCATTTCCAATATTACCAATTGTAAAACATAAGAGGTCGAATTTAGTAAGGTAACCTGTCCTAGTTTTTATTGGAAATTTGTCACTATGACATCAGTTTCTATATCAAAGGAAAAGTTACTTGTATCTGAAAGGCTCATTATATTTAAAGATTGGTAATTGACAGCAGTTTGAGTTATACTGTTGTCTATGAACTGTTGCGGCCGTTGAACATTAGTCAGATTGGATTTAGTTAATTCTAATGGTACAAAAAGATAAGATTCAACCAGATGTGATAAAGTGCACGTTCAGTTGTCATTAGTAGAAATATAATTCACGTTAGCATTCGTTTTGTCAGTTAACATGCAGAAAAGGAACGGTTTCGTGGTTTATTTAGGTATAAAAGTTGGCTCGCCTGGAGTCGAGCTATGGAAACCTCCAATAATATCACTTAATTCGTCCGTATAGTTCAAAATGTTCTGTCTGTTGATTTAATAGTTCGTATTTTGTGTTGGGAATAAGATGCAGTAGTGAACAAGCGCGTCTTTGTATACAATGTTGATGCTATTGCGTTTTCATCTAATAATACTTTTACTAAAAAAAGCATCTGATACAATAATGCCTTGCTTACTTCTGGCCAATAAATTCACTATTTTACACACACGAAGTCATTTTTATTTTAAGAAACTACTTCATTTTATATATTCCTCCATTACTTATTATAAAATCGATAAATAATTTCTTATTATATTTTATATGCTTCGATCATAACTCTAGTTTCTATATGATCCAACGAAATGATAACATTAGATACATATAAAAATATATGTACTATCTAAAAACAGAAGTGACTATTGAGTCTTGCAAATAGAAAGATACAGGAGACTCCTTGATTTAAAATATACTACTGGAAACCGAAGCTAGACATTGAAATTATTTTTAGAATATTGTAGTCACATTTATAATCCAAGCTCTAAATGCACTGACCGCGAAAGGTAATGAACTGCGTTTGTTTAACTAATTCTAAGCTGCAAATCATTGAAAATGGAACAACTGTCGAGAGTGTTACATCTATTGAATATATTTTCCAGGTTAAGGATAAAGGGATTCCACGCGAAAGATGCTGGTGTTTACTCATGCAGGAATGAGGAAGATAAAAATAAGGAAATGGCTGTAATAATCAAGCCGGCTCAAGAAAAAGATAACTTGGATGGTAAGCCTATAGCAATATTACGAAATATGACTAATTTCCAAACATCTTCCGCGGGTGTTTTAACACAATGTAATTCTCATGCTCTCTATGTCTTTGAAGACAGCAAAGTTATTTTCATGTTATATTTTATTGACGTCTTTATTGACCATCCAGATGTGTAAACACAGACGGCTAAGTCCGTACCGGATTTCGGGGTCTTCTGTAAATGCAATATTGCACTCGTGAGTGGAAATATATGAATTTAAAAATAATACTCGTACTTTTCGATGAAGCCGGACGCGATGCACTTAAAATTTTTGATTTAAAATAACGCATATCCTGTGTGAAAGTCAAATCTGCCCATTTTGTTTTTGTTGACATCATAAACTGCTTTAATTAGTGTAGTCAGTTGTACGAAGCTTGTTTAAATTTATTGACCTTTTGAAATTTTTACCAAGGATTTGTTTTCTGAATAAATTCGGTCATATAATAATACTAGCGCGATCGACGGACTTTATTCCACCCTGATAATAAAAGACCTTGTTAAATAAGACAAATTATATACTTAAACTTTTCTCACGCGTCACTTTATCTACCGGGAAAATCCGTATGAAAATCCGTTCAGTAGTTTTAAGTTTATTGCGAATAGACAGACAGACTTCGCTGAGGACTTTATTTTATAATATGTACTAATTAGTATTGTATGATCGCTCAACGGAAATTTATTATATGGTTATAAAGTAAATGAAAGCAAAATATTCACATAAACCTAAAATAACTGACCGGTTGCAATAAGCAAATTGTGAAACGGTCGGAACAGGTACAATATATATTTACCAAAATAACCAATGTTACAGAATATCAACAAGATGTGGACGTGGAAAGGCCAATGCCAGAAATACTATCACAACACCAAGCGGCCGAGCTAGTTGAAAACAACACAATCGACGATATTAAACGATTTGCAAAGAATATGAAATTTAAAGAATACGATTCAAAGGATGAAGATCCTGATGAGAAAAATGAGAAGGACCATCCGAATTACGGACATGTTGATGATACGAAAAAGAAATATCCGCCAAAGTTTAAGCATCCATCTAAAATGTTTCATACTGATATGAAACCAGCGGGTAGTTCTATAAGACTGAAATGTGCAGCGGAAGGTAATTCTAATGCTATAAATTTAATAATTCTTGGGATGACCTAAATCATTTTCGTTCACGTGGAATAGTTACCTTAGGATAACGCTAACTTCAAGCGAAAGCTCTCAAAAGGAAAAAAAAACGATTTTGAAATATTCTTCATTAGCGCTCCGTTTTTATTGGTCTTAATGTGAGGATATACAGCCTCACTTGATAAATGAGCTATATAACACTGAAAGAATTTTTCAAATCGGGCTAGTAGTTCCTGCATTAACACGTTCAATTAAACAAAAAAACCAAACCCTCCAGATTTATAATACTACTATAGATCGATATTAGAAAAGCTAAATAATTAACAAGTCCTGGACAATTTTTGTAATTTGGTCACTTTACTTTGCCAGGATCAATTTTAGTAAACATATTTCTGAGCTATCTTGAATTCATTTACTTATAAATGATGCCCTGGATCACAAATCTTATTTATAAGAGTTTATTAAATGAACTCTGACGAATCTTTTATAATTTTAGGTAATCCAACCCCAAATATTACGTGGTATAAAAATAGAAGCACGCCCATACAAAGAACGTATTTCCAGCCTGGTTATGGAAAATGGTCTATGACTCTCGACGAGCTGACGATAGCTGACAACGGAAACTACACTTGTGTCGTGTGCAATGAGTTAGGTTGCATCGAACACAATGTTGCACTTATTATACACGGTTGGTTTTCTATTTCTAAACAAGTTTATTTTTAGGATGTAAGAATTATTTCAATACTGCAAAGTAATATTTGATTTAATGTATTCAATTCAGTACTTACTGGATTAGGTTTTAGTAATTAATTTTGATGAACGAAAGTCAGAATCATTACTCGAGCAAAGAAAAAGTTGAGACAGTCGTGAGGACTACTGGCATAAATGATAACTCAAAGCGATAGAATAACTTTTATCTTTTGAATTTTTGAAATAAACTATAGTGTGAATTATTTAAATCTCATAATCTGTATGTTGAATTTATTAACATTAGTCTGGTGTTCACATCTATTAGCACACGGAGCAATAGTTATATACATTTTTATAAAGTTTATTAATCAATCAAATCTATGATGAGCTGTATCAATACTACATGTACACAGACCGCTATATTAGTCGCTAATATGACGCAAACCGCGCAAGTGCAATACGACCGCTTACGCTTACTAGCATATCATCTAGCTAAATTCAGAGTTTATCTCCTGCTAAAAAATACCCTTCAAAGCGCCTAAGGAAGTTTTCACTTCAAAATTTATTTTTGGGACAATACAGTAAAATGTTGATACTTATCGGTACTAAATACTTAAACAAAGTAGAATTGTAATGAAAATACTCTCTGTTAATGAGTAATATTGTTTTCATGCCTTAAATATTCAACCGATCATTATGGAATTTTGTGTACCTCTTGTAAATGTATTCCTCCCAAGAAACAAATCTATGTTAGAGTGAGAGAAGTCCTTACTAAAGGCAAGTTTGAAAATAAATTAATTTATTAAAATTAGATAAGTATTAATATGTAAATGATTGGCATCAAAATGAATAATAAAATTTCATAGAACGTTATCCATCGAAGCCGTACATAAAGGAAGGATATCCCGGTAACGTGACAGTAATTGTAAACGAGACAGCGAAGCTATCGTGTCCTCCAGTCTCAGACCTTGAGCCTTTCTTGTACTGGGTCAGACCATCGAATTTCTCGTTAAAAGACGCCGAAGTCGGACCGAGCGATATGCCCATACCATCCGGATATACTATTGAGGTGTTTAATTATTTAAATCCGGTGGTGGCGATTGTATCACTTAGATAGTTTATCGAACTGTTAATATAATCATTCCTGTATATACAATTGCATTCTATAATCCTGCCTTATTTTATTATTGTGATCATAAACTTAATGGGTATTTTTTAAAATGGGTACGATACTTATCGAAGTGTTTAAATAAGCTGGTGACGGTTTTGGTGGTGGTACATGGAAAAATGGGAGAACTATATGTATGCTTACTCCGTTGCATAGTTCCTATAACGGAAGAATTAACTGCGTATTATACAAAAGCTGTTTATGTGTAAAAATTGTTGTTCTGCTGTTAATTAAACTTGATTACAATCCGAGCAAAACTTTTTAGCCGTTCTGAATATAGCTGTGAAGATCACAAATTTAGATATAAATAATGATATTATGTTTATATGCTTTTGGTGAGATTTTTGTCTATTTTAGAGATTTTATATCTTATTCAGAATTATGTGTTATTTCACTCTATATTTTGTAATATTAGTTTTTTACATTAGTATTCGTAATTTAGTTCGGTTATAGTATATAAGTGAAATGGGTGAAAAATAAATAAAGCATGAATTCTGAGATACCACAAAAACTCCATGGAAAGTTTTTAACAAGGGAGCCACCATCTTGTTAGAACATTGTAATATAGAAGAAACTTATTATATTAATACCTAACTAAAAATAGCAGTAATAATGTGTAAGATTTGTATCCAAAAGATAAACTAGGAAAAGACTTAAGGATAAATAAATACGATTCTTAGGTTTCCATAATATTATTTTATTTTGTATTAAACTGTTTAACAATATTTTGCGCACGACCCAAGTTACGGCTTTATTCAAAGCAGCCAAAATGATTGATGAGGATTGTACTTATCTAAATTAGAAATGACCAAGTAACTAAGAATCTAATTTGATTTTTATAGAGCGTTTGTATGCGAAGCCGGTCCTAACTCAAGGTGCGGTAAATCTTACAAAAGTTATCGGTGAGACGGCAAGATTTTCCTGTAAATTCCTCACTGATTTACATCCTTACATCTTTTGGCTGTATTACACAAAAGACGAATACATATTCAACGAGACCGTTGATCCTATTGACGCCTCCATCCAGGAGACTGTTTACTTGGATATGAACAAAATTGTATCGGTGAGGGTCATGTGACTAACGCATGTGTGTGGTTTATTGCTGTAAATTGCATGTTCAATGCTGGAGTATTTTGCGTTCTTATAGAAATGAGTGCTTTTGTCTAATTAGTTGCATATCGTGCTTTATTTATTGTCAAATATAAATGTTCTTTTGGAATCTCTCTCGCCTTTCTCTATGCACCTGCCAAAATCGAATGTAACTGTATATGCCTATTAATATGTTGTTCTATAATGAAAAGATAAACCAGATCGAGTTTCTTATCGGTTCTTCTTGATAACTGGTTTGTTTTCCGAACCAGTGGTAGTTTGACGTGCCTTCTCAGAGCCTAAATTGAATAAAATATTTTTGACTTTGATTTTGAATCGAAGACAAAAACAACCGTAAGGAAGTTACACATAGTAATACAATTATCGTTAGAAGAACTAGCAATTTAAGTTTTGGTAATATTAATATTTAACGTTTTTTTTTTGGAATAGTATAAACAACTGTAAATTGTTTTATTGGTGATAAATTAGTATTTAATCAAAAAATATTGTAGTTATAATGCGAAAGTAAGTATGATTGTTATGCTTTCCCGCCTTAATCACTTATTCGATGTTGTTAGGTGTACAGAAGGTGTACAGAGTTCATTTCAGCCAAAAATAGTACTGGGATTAAAGATGAGAATTAGTGCTATTTCTATTTAGCATGCCAAATGCGAAATACTAATTTTATCTCGCACGCGATTATAGTAATAGTATGTATATAATATATATGTAAAGTATATAAATATGTTTTTTTTCTGTATGCTTTTTGCTTATTATATTACTGGTACTACAAAATGCATGAAACGCACGCGGATATATATAAATGTGTTTGAGTGAAAATTTAGTTTAAAATTTTAATTATTTCATGCATGCAATTTTCCAAATTATCAATAATATGTTTGCATAATTAAATATTTATTTTTTAAATTTTTATGTAGAACATACTTTTCTGTCGATTACAATTATTAATTCAAATTTTAAAAAGATAGAAAATCTGTTCTTGGTAATACTTTACTGATGGTAATGTAATGGAATTCAACGAAGAAAAGGTTTTTTCTAAATTTTTGTTTTTTAATGTACTGTTTTGTCTTTTAGACGGAAGATCCAAATGATAAAGCAGAACAACTCACTATATTTAACGTTACCAAAGAAGACGAAGGTTGGTACGTCTGTGTGGCTCTCAACTCACTCGGAAATACAACAGCAAAGGGATATTTGACCGTACTGGAATGTAAGTATCCTATAACTCTTTCTGTATTACAATTACATTTGAATTAAATATATAAAAATTAGAATAAAAATAGTTTCGAATGTTCGAAATAATTAAAAAGAAAACAGAGCCTGTATCAGTATATATATGTAGAGGAAGTGAACCTTTATTGGCTTATATGTATTAAATTATATAAATACCAGAATGCTTATAAACTATACTATAAGAAGTTCCATAGTTTAAATACTAAACTATACATTCACTAATTTTAGTATACTACTAGAACCAGGTAGACTCTTCCTTAAATATATAACTACCTTACGTTTAACGCGTAACTAAAAATGTCCTCTATCGTGTCATAAGAAGTATAACTTTAAAAATCCTTGTTGAAAACAAATTGTGTTTTAGGATACTTAAGAACAAACATTTCACTTCACTTTAAGAAATATTTAATCTTGTTAAAGCTTTTAATAATTATGTTTGACGTCCCTATTCTCTTTTGCTGATTGCGTAATATCAATTTCATCTGAAAGCATTATAAGGTTGCATCATTAAGGCCTTATTTTCAATGTAGATACAAAAAAAAACCATTACTTATAATTGTATATATCATACATCACATAGGGGCATCCCAATAAGCTGGAAATGTCCATTATGTTACAGTAAACAACCATACCGTAGCAAAGACGGACACAACTTCAGTAATAAAAACCCAGCTAGAGATAATAAATTACAAGAATATTTCTCCTAACCAAAAACAATTGAATACGAGCAAAACTGGAAAACAAATCAGCGGTTCGACTCAGAAGGTTATGCCAAACAAAACAAACGTTCCATTGACTGAACTAAATAACACTAAATCGGAATTCGTTAATAGAGAAATTGAGTCTTTGAAATCTGAAATAGATACTATGAAAAACTCACTCAATTTGATTACTGCTCAGTGCGAAAATTATTCTAAAACTATGATGGAAATGCAGAAACAGGTAAAAAAGATCAAAGCCGAGAATGTTAATATGAAGCATTTGATAATGCAAATCGCAATCCGAATTAGTTACCTTGAGCAATATGTGATATCGAATAACTTGGAAATGAAGTATGTTTCTGGGCCAAATACATTAGTAGACAAAGTTAATCAACTTGGCGGAGTGGATAAAAATAATATTACAGAGGAAAATCTCTTAAAAGACACGTATATTACTGAAGTAAACAATAACACATCGAAGACACGACAAATAATATTTCATATTAATTCGCCATCTAATCTTAATAAGTCCAACCCTAATAATAAGACGAATACAACACACTTACGAATGAAACATAAAAAATCTCGAAATTTAATTACGGATAACAAATAACTGCATATACCTGCCAGTTATTAAACCAAAGGATGTAACGAAGAATCAGCGTATATTCAGGAGTATAGTTTATATGGTCAACTTAAATTTCATATAGACTTACTAAAAATTTGAGAACTAAAAGATTTTATATATCTTCTTAATTGGATGACTGTTTACAAAAGAAATCTGCCAGAAGTCTGCAAAAAATCTGAGAAACCCTAATGATTTCATTTAGGAAATAAAAATATTAGGCGTTATTAAACATAAAACTTAATAATTGAGAAGCATTTTAATCTTAGCTTTGACTTACTTTTTTCTAAATATAGTTGTAAGCATATGAAAAGTAATGTTATACCAATGGTTGCTTAGAAGTTGTTTCTAAATTGTGACGAAAACTTTTATAGAATTGTATGCATTCTTATTACATTTACAACATTAGTTAAGATAGCAGATCTCTCTAAGAGCGTGGTTGGTTATGCTGCGTTTTAAGGTTCAATTTGGGGTTGAAATATTACCTGAAATCGAAATTGTACACGTGCAAATTGTAAAGTTTGAGGTATTTTCGTAACACATTAAAAAAAACACATTTTATTCTGTAAAATTTAATCTCTCAATCTCATGTATAATAATAACATTCTAAAACGAATTACTATTCTCCTGTAAAAAGTGTTGTATCTCATTTTGTCGTCAATAAACTTTATTAACGTATTTTATTATTAGTATCAATGCAGTTGTTGATGGACTTCAATAAATAAATGTATTTGATATTTAGCTGAAATACGTTGCACTAAATTAAATTAACGAGCAAGCTGGCGCTATCTCTTAATTGGACAATGGTCTCCTACAAACCTTGTTAACGTAAAACAGTGCTTCCTATCTTAGTATTAATACTAGAAATTATCGTTATCTATTCATGAATTCCTTGGGGACTTCAGACAGATTTATAGGTACAATTAGCTAGCACATGGATAGAGAAATGCGCTGGCTTGTTCAATATGTAAGTCAGATAAGAGCGCTGTGACAGTCAACAGTTATTTTCTTGTTTAATAAAATCAAATAATAGATAACATTGTACAATACAATCATATAGGGAATTATGTGTACATTTTTAATTAGCTTCTAAAAGGCTTAATTCCCTTGCATTTTTTAAATGTTTATTATTACCTTCTAACTTTGTTATTTATAAACCGTTTTAAGAAATTCCATTTTATTTTAAAAAAGGTGGTTCCATTTGTAATTTCACTACATTGGATCTTAGATTTCGAAGATACAACAAGTATCACTTCGAGATTGAATATGGAATGTTTTTTTTCTGCTGACTTTTGGTCCGCACCTTTTTACTGCTGTCGTTAATTTGAAATTAAATTTTAATTTTAAAAATCGTTTAAACTTTGAGGAACCATTGTTATTATTTTAATTAAATATTAAAAAGTAAATGTTTGCTACGTTACGTTACTTTACATTAATTACATATCTTTAATTATGATTATGGCCTTTATGGCGGCTTAAATCTTTTATTGCCATTTTTAAATTGTAATCAACAATGTCCCATGCCGAAGTGTCCACATCCCGATGAATGAACCTACATAATATGGAATGCTTAGTAAGATTACAGTATTTTTATGACTATTTAAGTCTAGATTGATACTTGATTATGATCAAAAATGTTATAGTGCATTTTTAGGGTCTTAATTTTTTATCGTATTTTTTTTTATTTACTTGTACTAATAAAAACATTTATTAATATTTCTTGTATTGTCGCTAATACAATATTGTGTTATTTGTTAGTGTGCCTTAAATAAATAATTGATGAATTGTTTGGTTTTTGGAACTTTATCAGACAGATGGAAGCTAATTTAAATACTATATAAAATAAAATGGGTATAGATATATATAGCATCGATACACTTTTAATGTCATTTGATCGAATGCTATAAAAGTGTGTGCACTTAATTATTTTCTTTAAAAAAACATTTAGGCTGACCTATATTTTATAATTAGATGGCGTTAGTTTGTGTTATAAATAATAATTTAATGCGAATGAAGTAGTAGGAGATTGCAGTATAGTGTATGTATACCAGGTGAATGTTTAAAAAGTCACATCCTTCAATCCTCTGATAGTTTATGGTCACATTTACCATACTAAATAATAATATAAAAACAAATACTAATTAACAACAAAGAGAACCTTAGTTAAAGTTTGGTGTAAAACTTTAAAAAGTATAGGAACAATCAGGCCTAGGTTCAATGAACAACTTTAAAGAGACCCTTTTCATTATTACGTAACTGCTTATCGTGGGAACGCTGCACAGTCGAACAATGGGAACTGCGGCGTGAACCGAGGTGCGTGACGCGGGTGGGACTACGCGTTACGGCGTGATTCTTGCTGTCTTTATTATTACACCAGTTCGGTTTTGCGTAAACCACCTGATGTTAAGTGTATATCAGTTCTGATTTTCTTTAGATAATTAGGTCAAATATCATATACATAGCACCTATTGTTTTATTGATTAAGAACAAGAATCGACTAATGATTATCCTGTAAAAATATTGCTGGCGATTAAGCAGTCGCGTTGTATAAGTATAGTACATTTGTCAATCTAACTGAGTAATGCAATGAGTTAAACGAAGAGCCCATAATCTCGCTTTGTAATGTAAGATATTCTAAGACGATTTTATCTGAAGCTTTGAAAGTAATGTTACCATATTTTCTCACAGCACGTACATCCAATTGTCCTCATTTTACGTTTTATTTGTTGGCTTATCTGATTGAATAATGCTTTCAAGAAGCCGACCGATAACGTCATCAGAAATCATGATAATTAATAGTTAATATTTTAAGAAAGATATTCCGTTATTAAAAATAGAGATGTTTTTAAATTCCTAAAATAAGTTACAATAAAATTCATTACATTGACGCAATCGTAAACAATAGAAATATACAGAGAGAGATGTAAAGTCGCAAGGAGAGACATAACACTTTTTCCTTACGTGACAATTTTTATGGATCAACCCCTACCACAAGTACTCAGTTCAAAAAAATAAAACTGTCTAGTCTTCATATTGTACCATCTTCTAATATTTAATTATGACTCGTTTGTTTAGTACATAGGAAGTACAGATGTGTCATGACATACTCGTAATTTGCTTTTTAAGTATCTATAATGGATTCTAAACTCAAACTCAATATCAATTTGAGCTCTTAATTTGTGTGAGATATTAAGTTGTATTAAATACTATTTCCTTAGCGGCTGTATGATATTTGATTTTTGGATATTTTAGCTCGACCGACACCAGAACCTATGGATCATGGGAAGCACACATTGCTTATCAACATTTTAACGGCATTATTAGGAGCAATGTTCTTCGTAGCAGCCATAATAGTCGTGATGATCTTCAAGAGACTAAAACGAGAGAAGCTAAAGAAACAGTTAGCGATAGAGACAGCACGCGCCGTGATTGTAACACATTGGACGAAGAAAGTGACTGTGGAGAAACCACAGATGAACGGAACAACAGACACGGCAGGTGAAGCGCTGGTAAGAGGAAATTAATTATTAATATCAATAAATGCGTTTTATTCTATACAATAACAAAGACAAAAGAGTTAGCAAAATGTGACAATTTATTTGGCAGGAAATTAATTTATTTTCTCATTGAAGTTCTTATTTGAATAACATTTAATTTCATACCATTAACTAATATTCATAAATACTTGTAAATTATGGAAAATACTTTGTAAAATTATCAAATAAAAAAGTCTAGGCATTCATAAGTGCTACCGACAGAAGTGGAAACTCAAAACAACGATATTTAAACTGTGTTCTCTTTTGAATCTTTAAATGAATTTATAGGGTGAATTATTTAATTTTCATAAAATGTAGATTGAAATTATTAGTCTATCTTTAAATCACGTGATATAGCGTTCAGATATGTCATCTCCATACATTTTTCCGTTTTCTATTTGCGTTAGTGATTGTAGATAAGCAACTTGGCTAGGCCCCCTATGCCCACTTCGTTGGGCGGTAATTTTTTTTTTTTTTTGGGATGAAATTATGAGTGTGATTCGGTTAGTACAGAGTGCTATCTATGTATTTTGATAAGAATTCTTAATTTTTGTCGACAATAAACAATCAATAAACATCATTTAACGGTTTAATTTTTTTTTTTATAAAAAACTACTTTTTGTGAGTTCAACATAAAAGTTAGACATATGCTGTCGCTGAATTTTTATAGGCATTATCATGCTGTATAACCTCACAAACTTTACTTCTTTATAATATTATTAGTGTAGATAAAACATATGGTGGGTTGCACAATCTCAATCCAAGTTATTTTATGTAAACAGCCTCTTATACTACGCGTTGCTAGGCTGATGCAAACCGTACAAGCGGAATAGGTACAGACGCATACTAGTATATCATTCCGCGAAATTAAAAATTTATCTTCTGCCATAAAAATATCACTAAATGCGCATAAAAATTTTTTCACTTAAAAAATCTAATACTTTTGTGCCTTGGTTTAGATCTAACAATGGACATGATTCGTATAACTTCTGACAAAATTAAATTAATGGATATACTAAAGTTGGAGAAGTAAATAAGAAACTACAATGTATAAGATTAATGCAATCTTACGTTAGTTGTGTTTGTACAGACGGACGACAAACAGATTCGTGCCATCCAAATTGTTAAAAGTACTCGTGATCTCTTTTAAACGTTATTGTGGTTAGTAAAGATAGTTTGCGTCACGAAGTTGATCCAACTTCCAACTTTGTCAAACGAAATAACCTGTGTCGTGGAATAATTATGGAAAAATGTTACCGGCGGAGATCACTCTGGCACAGCTGTGGTAAATTTCACAATATCTTCAGTTTTTGGATAAATTAGCCGCTTGTGCATCCATAAATTTGTAGTTTTGCGCTCTTTCTATACATCATTTATATGGGTCTCTTTGACTGTTATGAAACGCAGTGGTATTTCTATGGTTATTTACCAAGTTGGTATTTTTGAAACGAGTATCGTACAAATCGTTAGTTTATAACCAAAAAAATATTTATAAAAAAACCGATGCCCTTTAACTGTGCCTAAATGACGCTACTTATCCCATTCATATAACGTGGGGATTTTCTCTTTTTAGAGATTAATTTTTATCTTGCCTATCTTACCGAATAAGTTATCAAATATTATTAACTCTCCATATACTATGATCGCTTGAGATGGAGAAATTTTGATTTGAGCATGAAAAATTTAATTTGTATTTTTTGATAAGGTCAACATTCATTTTTACATTTATTTCCAATATTTTTTTAAATAAATCTAAGCCGACTTAGAAATAACAGACATCCTAGTGTTGCTAGAATCATTTGCAACTCTAAAAGACAGAATGTGTTATGAGCGTAATTTACAAAATCAATAATGAAATAATAAATTATATTCCAGTTAATGCCGGTAGTCAAAATAGAGAAGCAGAAATTATCCCAAGTGCAAAGTAATAAGAACGATTCGATGTTGATGTCTGAATATGAGCTCCCGATGGATGTAGATTGGGAAGTTCCCAGAGAATCCTTGTCGTTGGGCAAAATACTTGGCGAGGGAGAATTCGGGAAAGTGGTAAAGGCCGAATGCGTTGGAATAGTGAAACCTGGTCAGCAGTCTGTCGTTGCCGTCAAAATGTTAAAAGGTATACATACTTCATTTTTTACCCTTAACTAACCTAAGTAGGATCAGCATATGTTTTCTTTTTCCACATCTTCACTGTCAGATGTCATCTCTGTATTCACAGCTTTTATCCCCTTTTGTCTTACCGGTTTTTATGTTTCTATTTTAGATTATTCTACGTTGTGATACTGAATATTTGGCATTAAGTTTAAAACGTGTTTTTGTCATACTTAATATTGGCAAAATTACCTGTATAGGTAAAGAAGTCGAAAGAAAAAAATTATACACAATCCATCCATACCTTGTTTGGTTCTCCGATACTCCTATATTACCTGGTGAAGGGGCTGATGGGACCGTATAAATAGGCCCCATCAGGATATGCGGTTTAAATAAAGTAGAGCGGGTGAGCGGTTAATGGCCTTGCTTATAAATAAATAAAAACAACAAGAACCCCAAATAGTAAGCGTGGACTGACCTGTAATTCAGCACCTCACACGGAGCAGCGTCTCAGGCGAGATGAGCGGTGTCTTCTATGTATATATGAGCGGGTGACGAAGACACATGCGAAGATAGCCACTAAATAGAAAAAACTTCTAGCGTCAAGCACAATGCTTTATTGCCGGCGGTAACAAGCGAACTATGTTTTATGCGGATTCCTTTAATATAAATCTTATCTAGTCAAGTGTGCGGTACAAATTTATATATGAATTGCGTTGCGATTATTTCATGCGGACACCATATAATATTCCAAAGCGTTCAAATTAATATACAATTCAAAGCGGTGTAAAAGCGTTGCTGGGAATATAATATGTCAATTTTCGATTTATTCTTTTTCTCTTATTTCAATTTTCTTCATATTTGTCACAATGACGTCCAAAAAGTTCTTACCTAATGCGCCTGCATACTCCGTACTAGATCAATGAGATGAAGGTCAGAAACACATCTCATTATCAGGAGCGCAGCTATTAAATTTATTTATAAGGGGCCAACCACCTGGTTCTCATTTCCCCACATGACATGCCCATACCATGCTAACCTACTACTTCGCAAGTTCTTCTGCTTGTTTTTTATTACGTAAATACGGACTTTACGGTTGTAATTTAGTAAAGTTATTTCAGCATTTATACGATCAGTTTAATTTTAAGAATCTGGTTGAACCTTTCGTTCCTTAAAATTACACAATCAAATTTAAACTTTAAATATAACATTAACAGAGGGCCACACGGATGCTGAGATGATGGCACTAGTATCAGAGATGGAAATGATGAAAATGATCGGCAAGTATGTGAACATTATCAACCTGTTGGGATGCTGTACACAGGATGGACCGCTCTATGTTATAGTAGAATATGCACCTAATGGAAACCTAAGAGAATTCTTGAGGAATCACAGACCTGGAAACCGGTATGTTGCTATGGATATTTAGTATAATTAATCAATCTGCTTTCTAAAGTTAACTCTGAAGGTATGTTTCTTAAATTCAACTTATTGGAATTTGTTATTTAAATTAAATTTTGGCTTTTAGATATGAATCTCCGACAGAGGATATGAAAGAAAAGAAAACGCTTACACAGAAGGACTTGGTGTCTTTCTCTTATCAAGTGGCGAGAGGAATGGAGTACCTGGCGTCCAGAAGGGTAAGTCAATTTATATAATTGTAAAGCCTTCATTGGAAATTAGTACAGTTTGAGTAATTTTAATTGATATTTTTATTAGTACTTTAATTTTCTCAGGGCGTATTCACTTCCATTAACAGTAATGTTTAACAATTAGTATTTTTCTTTTTTTTTCCTATGGAACGTATTATGTATATATTCTTTATTGCATTTTTATTAAAGCTGGATTAAATACCATGTTGAGAAACAAATTTTCAGAAAAATCACTTTGGATCATGTTTAAGTAATGATACTATATTTGCCTACCTATGTAATAAAGCCTAAATTAGTTTGCAAAATTTTATGAGCGTGATAAAGTGGAAATTGAGAATAGAAAATACATTCACATAATTACCTTGTTTTCTATAGTGCATACATCGGGATTTAGCCGCTCGCAATGTCCTCGTATCAGACGACTGCGTTTTAAAGATAGCAGACTTTGGTCTGGCGAAAGACGTGCACAGCAACGATTATTATCGTAAGAAGACTGAAGGAAGGCTGCCGGTGCGGTGGATGGCACCAGAATCCCTCTACCATAAGGTCTTCACCACGCAGACTGACGTGTAAGTCGAAACTTTGCAACTGGTTGTTAATTTAACTGAATCAAATAGATTTAAGATAGTAGGTGGTAGAGCCACGCTGAAACTATTATTGGTTTCAACATAAATGGTTCGGCTCGTCCGGGGCAGTACCACCCGATCTACAGAAACACCCATGTGAAGTAACAGTGCTTGCATTGTTGCGTTTCGTGAAGCCCCGGAGGCCCACTTCCCCTCCTCAAACCTCTCCCCTCCCTCTACCTCCCAAACACAGGCTGGCAACGCACTTGCGACTCCCCTGGTGTTGCTAGTGTCTGACGAACGGAGAGATAATTTTGACAAATTAACAGGTTTACATAAAGCAAAATTTTGCTTAAATACTAGCCTATGAATTTCGTATTGCGCATAAGTTATCTGAAATATTTGACCTTTATACTTATTCAGAATCAGGAAAAAAGGCTCACCTAAAAGTAGTATTTTATTTGCCTACAAGCGACCTCTGTGAACGTTGTTCTGGCTTGATAATTAAAAAAAACCTAAATGTTAATCACAGCGCCACCTATCGAGTTGGGAATGTAAGTCATTCTTGAATCCACATTCTTCAATGGACAGAAGAATTATATAATATATACGTATTCTCAAATTACATTGGGCCTAAAAATGACGTAGACTTACTTCATTAATATAGAAATCAGATTGCTAAATGTTTTTTATTAATGTTTTAGTTAGATGCACATCTCGAAAGTCTGTCCTCATTTAGGTTCACCATGTTACCATCTAAGACCACATAATTTAATATCAGGGTAAATTGTGGCCGAATCAATAAAGTAATACTCCCTCCTCAGCTTTACTTACGACTCTTTACAACATTGGTATATTTAGATTAATGAATGTTATAGGTGGTCTTTCGGCGTGTTGCTATGGGAGATCATGACCCTCGGTGGAACTCCGTACCCGACAGTTCCTGGACAGTATATGTACCAGCATCTCAGCGCTGGACATCGGATGGAGAAGCCGCCGTGCTGTAGTCTTGAAATGTGAGCAGTTTATAAAACTTCCTGTATTATTATGATTCATTCCTGTTGAAATGATTCTAACAATACTTGGTAATTTCAGTTACATGCTGATGCGCGAATGCTGGTCTTTCTCGCCTGGTGATCGACCTTCCTTCACTGAACTTGTCGAAGATTTGGATAAAATTTTGACTGTTACCGCGAACCAGGAGTATTTAGACCTCGGTCTTCCACAGCTGGATACACCACCCTCGAGTTATGATGGCTCCGGCGACGAGAGCGACAGTGAATTTCCATTTATTAAATAATAAAACCTTAAAAACTTTTGGTCTTGGTTTTTATGTCGCCACGTGTTTTATATCGGTGCGCGGTGATATGTTTTTATAAACTCGAGGAAGTCTGCGTGTTTTGTGTTGCGAAGGGGAGAACAAACTAAAAAAAAGAAACCACATTATTTAATTATATATTACTTTGAAGATACTTTATAAGTAAAATATTGCATAGAATATTAAAGTGACCTAATCTTGGTAAAATATATAAACCATTAAGAAAAGAGTTAAAAATTATTTTGTAAAAACAAAACAAAAATGAAATGCTCCTTCACAAAAATCGTTAATTTACGTTTAGGTCACTTTCATTTTCAGCATGAGATGTGATGATGGCTGTTTATTTTATTAGCTTCGCCTTTTAATACTTTTTACGGACCGTCGAAACAGAGTAGCACGAGTTTTATGATTTTTTTGTGAATAGGCAATGAACAATGAAGCGACAAACCCACCTTTTGAGAGTTGTTATCATTTTTTTTATAGTAATCATAGATTTTTTTTCCAATGTCAAGCTTATGATTTTGCCGTGACTGAAGTATGTCCATTTTTACTCTGTACCATAAGTGGATATTTAAGGCAAACACTGTATAAAGCTTGTCATATCTTTTTATGACTATGTCTCTCTATATATCTGTCTTGTAAAATTGTTAGTATTAAATAAGTAGGTGTATAATTAATATAGTTTATATAGTCAATATATTAGTAAAATTCTTTTTTATATACTGGTTTTATTGAATTTTAACAAAAAGTTGACATTTCTCATTGCATTTATAATTTATTGTTTACAAAAAAATGCGTTATTGAAGTGAAACTTCTAATGCGACTTCCAACAAGGTTGCGTTAAACGTTTAACGCTATTATGGGGGACGGTGGTGAAAACACTGTTGCGTTAAACGTTCAACGCTCCTGGGAAGGGGGGAATAGAAAGAGACAGAGAAACATTTCGTATCTTACTTTAGTTATCATAATCCCATTATAAATGTTATAGATTTGGATATTTCTCTACTCGAAAATGATAATTAAACGATGCGATCAATTGTGAATTGTAAGCAATGTTAATAAAGTTTGTCTGAAAGAAACAATATGATTTCACTAAAAATCAATTTCTACCCCTTTCTATTTTCGTTTCCACATCAGGAAGTTTCACTTCTTCCGCGCGGAGGGACTCCACGCACTGTTCTTTTTTATGTTCTATTCTCTTACAAATAGTTTATTTTCTTAATATTTTTATGGTATAACCAGTAAATGTAGCTATTTTTACAACAACGTATTTATGGTATTATATGAGCGTAACTCAAAATTATTTTGTTCGACTTTTGAGTTAGGCTCTTATGCTTCTAAGGCGAAGACATTTGGTTTCACATAGTATTAACTTATATTTATTTTATATTAAACGCGAAAACGCATAACAAAGTATTGCATAATATATATCTGTACATAATGCATGTCGTTTCGTAGTCACCAACTAGGTTTGTAAATAAGTATGGTAGTACCAAAGCTTTTGACGTTTATTTTAATTTTTTTATTTGTTTATGGCAAAAATATTATAAGAGATTAGCCATGACATGGTTAAGAGTAAAATGGATTCGTAATAAATTGACATATAAAAACCTAAGACACACAATCTAGAATGAATCTCTAGAAAAGTAGCGCTCAAAACCGGCCTTAAAACTCCCCAATATACGTGGTTATAGGTATGCGATTAACTTATGAATTTTGAAATTCGACCTTACCTGAAGGATTCATAGTTGTTTTTACAAGGACGCAAGTGACTCGTGACTATTTCAAATGAGTGGCTAATCCAAAATTATGCACTCATTTTTGTGTGCCGGCTGTGAGACAAGTGTGCATCTTGAGTTTTTGTATATCAATGTTCGTAATAAAACAATTAGCTTCTAGTCTTTAATGAAATTTGATGTAACCTATGTGACGTAATGTTAAATAGTGTTTATGGACTTATCTTTATATACAATTTTTCTTCATAATGCTGATTTATAGTATTTTAAAATATATTAATATAACTTTGTATGATAAAGTAAATGCATTTTACCACCAAATCTTTATGTACTTAATTAGACTTAAGCTATAACTCTTTTCATAAACGGTATTAACTGAGAAAATTATCATTTTGAGATTATTTTGTAAATATATTATATAGTTTTCAGTGTATAAGTTTAAACAACTAGTAAAAGGTAAGCAGGGAATGTATGACGGTAATGGATATGAAAAAAATATGAATGTAAACTATCTTTTGTTTATTTGAGTCCAGTTAGGTTCTGACGCTGTGTTTAACCATAAAATTGGTATTTAAACGTAAACTTGTTTTTATGTTATCTTCAGTAACTTGAGTTCTGTGGTAATTTGCAGAATAATAATTATGCCGTATAGAATAATCCTAGTATGGTAACATAATATATTGAATTATTTTCAAACGTTTGTAAAATGTAAAATTTAAACAGATTGGTGTTATTACAAAAAAGTTAAATACTTGGTTTAAAAAAGGTTTCGTACGAAATGTACCGCGCTCGCCCGAAGCAAGATCGCGTTATCCTATTTTCGCAAGTGTAACCTAACCTAACCAAAGCGAGACAAAAGAGCAAGACGGCGAACATTCACCGAGAGATCTTTTTAAAGCAAGCGTTCAAAACGTGTTTAACTTTTTTGTAATAACACCGTTATTGGTCAATATTAAAAAGATAATTTTGTAATATATTTCCTTAAATATATGTTTGTATTACAAAGAAACTTGGTTAGAATCTTTGAGTATTAATAATTCTAAATAGCATAGCGCATATCTTTATAATTACACGAGAATTTAAGTCGATAAACAATATTAGAAAAGTAAAGAACACTGACTTTTCTTTTTAGTACAGGAACAAAAATAATTTCTAATTCCAAACGATTTCTTTACGATTCCGTATACATTTGTTAGTACTATGTAGACTTGATGTTTCTAGATTTAAGAGGAGCAAGTTTAATGAATTTGTTTGTATATTTGAATCGAATACGGTATGGTTGTGTGACTATCAAAAATGTGAGAGTTGTGAAGGAAATAAATATTTACTTCGGATTTAGTTTGTTTTTTTTTTATACTGCTATATATCTATCCTTTTTTTTGTACGTGGGGAAATCTCTAATGAATACACCATTCTCCCGGGGGAGAAGGTGGGTTATGTCCGACTCGCACGGACTAAAACCCCATAGTATACGTCTTCCGCTATGGTTAGGGCGGTATGAGATCTCTATAGACTTTAATCTTCATCGTGCCGCCCCAATGCCCAGCAGCAAAAGCGCCGCCGCCGGGGATCGTTTTGTTAGGAGACAGCCGTGAACACACCGGCCGCCGCCTCCTTCTGCGAGACGACCTCCTCGCAGCAAGAGGCCATAATATTCCATACATCCTCGCTGCCGACCATAGCTTTTACGACGCTCAGCAGCGAGGGATCACCACCTACCACCACAACAAGAGTGCGGCGCCGCTCCTCCCACGCAGTACGCTCGGAAAGAGAAATCAACGATTTTACACAATATTTAAGTGTGATCATATTTAGAAAGAATAACATGTTCAGGCAACAAGATATTAGTTAGAGACTATGTCAGATAAAAAATAATAGGAATTGATATTAAAATTATTCTATAATAATATTAGAGAAAGTGAATAACAATCACGAGTACAACACAATAATTATCGGTGATATCTTGAATTCATATTTTAACTATCGGTGATATCTTGAATTCATATTTTAACTATGTCACTTTCAAATCGTCCGAAGAAGCTACATAGTACTTACATTTTTTTAGATCTACCAGTCAGTGTTGGAATTCAGTATGTTTTAAATTACAACTCATGTAGTCCGATGAAGCTGTTAAGTCCTTGCTGGGTCAATAGCGTAGTCAGTTAAAAAAAAAATACAAGTCCGATGACACAAAATTACATGTATAGCTCTAATAATGTCACTTATTTGAAAAAACGACATCTGTCGATTACTACTTAGAACGACATCACGAGAACAAAGTATTAATTTTATAGTTCTCGAAACAGATGGCGACACAATCATTATACTGCATGTGATATTAATAAATGAAGAAATAATGATATATCACGTTTTAGTACAGTGCTAATAAAGCAGAAATTCAAATGAGTTATGTACCCAATTTTTGCATTTTTTACGAATCCAGTAAGAGTAATATAAACATATTCCTATGTTTTACCGCTGGATAATGGAAATATCAAGAGAGAGAAGATAGTTATATGCCGTACAATCTCTATATGTCCATGTTACATTCCTATGTTTTGATTTTTGCATAAATAAAATGTTGTAAGACAAAAGCCTTCTAAGTATACTGAAAATACACTATATCGCCATTTTCATATATCTGACAAACCAACTTGATAATATCATTGTAGAAATAACATTACATTACAGTACAGCTACAGCAAGAGTCTTTCTTATATTCATATTGAAAAAAAAAAAACAATAAATAAGTTGTTTAAATGGAAATTATATAGTCATTTTGTAAACCAAACAAATCTAAGCCACATTTCTCTCTCGCTCTTAATTAATAGGTAAGACAAAGTGCTATAGCAATATAATCCCGTTAAAACATATTATTCAAATTTCTTCCAGACTGCTCGGCGTCTCCGCTTCACTTAACTTTATAAACTTATGTTGTACGCTACGCTATGCTGGCCGCTCTGACTCATTGCAATAGTGAGGGCAAATGTCAATTTATTTTCGAAAAACATAATAAAACGCTTTGTGATAATTAACATTGTTTTAATAAATTATGCAAGGACGCGAGTTTGCCAGAGGTGCTAGTTGTGCTGGTCAGAATTATAGAACATTATTATATAATTTCGAATTAACAAAAATATAAAGTTGTGTTTATATAGGTACACTAATAAGTTATAATAGTTTTTGGCGGGATCTTAGTGTGAGTGGATTTTATATTTCATTCATAATCTATCGCTGTTTGTCCGTTAGTAAAAACGTCAAAATATTTGCTCGTAGAAGCATATATTGTGATAGTAGTATAGATATAACATCATTTAATATAATTGAGAAATCTGTGTAATACATTAATGTTGTCCTAAATTTGTTAAATTGTAGGAGTAACTGGACGTCACTATTGACCATAAAAAAGAGACATTTGTTCCTTCTAGCATAGTTTAGGTAGCATAGTTAGTTTCTTTAGGTGGTTGAGCCATGCTGAAGCTGCAAATGGTCTCAGCATGAATGGGTCGGCTCGCCCGGAGTAGTATCATCCTCTCACAGAAAACCAACGTGAAGTAACAGTGCTTGAATTGTTGTTTTGTTCGGTCAGAGAGAGCACCAGAGGCGCACCTCTCACCATCAAGACAGGTTGGCAACGCACTTGACAATCCTCTGGTGTTGCTGGAGTCTACGGACGGTGGTGGCCATTTAACATCATGTGACCCGTCTGTTTGTTTGCCTCCCATGATAAATAAAAAAAGTTATTAATTTATATGTCACTTTATGATCAGACTTACATCAAAATGGACATACAGCATGCCGCATCATGGTTGCATATAGCAAGTCTTCAAACGTATTCAGTTTTCTCGTTTGTCTCCATTCGACATTCGAGAACCTCCTTTAGAAAAACTCTTTCTGAATGTCTTTTGACGTTTCTGTTTGGAAAATAAGGTGTCCTTTTTGCCTTTGCCTGGGAAAAGGTCACTTTGCCTTTGTCTCGTCAGATATTGACTGATTAAAATAAATTTATAAGTTTTTACTTAAACTGCTACTACTTTTCGGCTTTATTGAATAAATCGAATGATTTACTGCGGTTTTCGTTAATGACCGTAATTTCCCCAGAGCTTACTCATTCGATCATTATCTTTTTTTTTCTCGAACTGACTACGCTATTGGCCTTATTTTTTTACCCTTTACAGCTTCACCGGACTACTTCGATAATTATCATTAGAGATGTTTCGATACACTATACCCTTCATAGTATTTAACGTTTGTCGATTGCTGGTTGAGAGTTTTCAAATAAAAGATGTTGTTCTTTATAAGCATTTTTACTGATTGTTAATTTTTTTCATTGGTATTTCCTTAATATTAATACAGATTCTTTACAAAACATTGATTAAACAAACGTGTAATAACAATATTCTATTTATTCTAAAACTAAGGTCACACGGTATAATTAATTATCACATTTTTTACTTTCTCTTATCGCGAAGGTAATCTATCAGCATAATTAGTACAATTAAACAAAATTAACTAAAATACACGATATATTTAAAAACATTCTTAATTAAAAGATAAAACTTAACAAACTTCATAGTTAATACTCATAGGTTACATTATTTGGTTTTATCTTGTTTCTACGTGACCAGCGGCCATTTTGTTAACATTACAAATATTCCTTAAATTATTTTCTAATCTCCTTATTTCCAAATCAATTGGTAATATTATTTACAATATAATTCGATGAAATAGAATGGTTTTATACGAGCGGCCATATTACTATACTGACTCATATTCTTGTCCGAATGTTTGTTACAAAATTATGCAATAACCTCTAAGCAAACTTTACAGTGAGTGGTCAATGGAATATTAATATGCTTTTTCAGCAGTTTTTTGAAATCTTTATGATATTATCATAAGATATATGACAAGTTTATTTAAAATCGAGTATAAAACTTGACATTAAAAAAATTAAAATTTCAAAATTTTTTTTTTTGTTTTTTTTTTTTTTTTTTAAAGATGTCGGAGTGTAGGTTTTGGCTAAAAAAAGCTCGCGAAACAGTTTTTATATTTTGCAATACAATAAAATCGTCAGTTACTATCTGCGTGTATTACTTACCACAGAATTTTATGAATATATGAATGATGATTTTTAATATCCAAAGGAATTTATTACTAATTTGGATTTATTGGAATGACACAGGTATGATAGCGTTTAACATGTGTCTTTATCCGAACAATTTAGCGGGAATTTGTCGACAATGTCAATCGAAGTTTCGTCACACACTGTGATAGAGGCGTCACGCGAACTATCATTAATTACCTATTTTATATCTTAATTATTCTATACATTGTAGTGAGATTTAAAAATGTGCCATTCTAAAAAAAATCTTCATTTAATCATACGTAAAGGCGGAAACAGTTTAACAATAAAACTTTTTAGTTCTCTGTGGGTAATTGTCTGAACCTTAGTAAAAAAACAATTTCCCGTAAACATCTCAGAAATGCTACTAACAGATTAACAGGAATTCGTTTTTTAAATCAATTTTACCAAGTCATGCCAAGTAGCAGACAGCCTTGGTGGTTAATTACTCCGCGAGAAGAGTATTGTTGTTCAATTTGCTAGACAAACAGAACCTTTTAACGAGCAAAAACATTTAAAAAAAATAGTTTCCGTATTAATTTTTTTTTTCAATTAATACATTTAATTTTTTCAGTGTAAAGAAGATGCGGATGTTAATTGTAATTTACGACCTTTTTATACTAGTCTCACTATACAATCCAGTTTTCAATTGGTGAAGTCTCGAAGAAGAAACTCTAAAAGTCATAGATAATGCAGATTGATTTAATAATTCTAGTAAAATAATCGGAAACATTATAAACAGATGACATCAAACGATCGATCGAAAAATTCTAATCTAATAACTCGTGCCAGGTTGGAGGCAAGGCAGTCAACTTTAATGTTTTTGTTTAAAACTCGAAGTAAATTGTACAAATATATTTAAATAATCAGTGACAATTGAAGATGACACACTTCCATTAAAAAAACCTAACGTTATGTCGATTCTATTGTTACGATTAATAATAGTGTTAGTTATATACTATTCAAATGTTATTTTACTCAGGAGGTAGATACCAATAAGGTTTGTGTCACAAATCGATTTATTTAATTATTCACCTCAACGTACTGGTTATATCATATTCTTTATCTATGTCGATGTTTTATAAAACAGACAAACAATTTCACCACAGACAAAATGTCAAACTTCGAAATGTCAAAATTGATAGGCGCCATTACTAAACCTTCTTTGTGAATACTCGCACAAAATATGTCTCGTAACTAAACCAGTTTCGTTTAAATAAGTAAGTAGATTATGTCAATAAATCGGGTTAGTTACGAAGATTATTTAAATAAACTGGTATTTTTCGATTTACTCGTTAATTTATATTATAATTATATCCACCTTATACGAGTTAAAGGTTTTTAGTTACTAAACGTAAAGTTCAAGTAATCAACATACGTTATGAGGAAGATATGCCTTATTTTGTCGATTTATTTTTTCAGGTAATAAAGTTAAAACTTGCTTTAATAATACACGTAATAGTTGGCATTATCCAGCGTTCTTCTAAGAGTAATTAGACTTTAAAAATATTTCCTAAAAAAAAACAGGAACGACTATTAATTTGGCCTAATTAAAAAGCACAAGCAACTAAGTCGCTTCGCTGTGCGTATTAAAAAGAAATCCAAATGGTCAATGGAATCTAAAAAAAACGTTAAAAAAATTCGCGTCTAACGATCATAGTCGTATGGCTATAAGTTTAGTACTTTTGACCTGATTGAGCTTCAAATGAAGTCTATTTCCATTATATAGAGATTCAATCCTTCATCATTCGCGATACATTCCACTGGACCACGAAAGGGTTAAAAAACATGAAAATACTAGAAAATTCTCACTAAAACTTAACCTAAATCACATGTTAACGCAACGCAGCTTCTTCTCTGGTATCCTAGAAGCGAACTGATTACTAGGAACGACTGCTTTAACTTCAACCTTCTCTTCTCTTGATTCCCCATTATCACCCATCAATGCCTTCAAGCAGATCTTCATATCACCAGCAAACTTTCTAACTAGCCTCTCTAAGGAAAATAAATGCTCGTCTAAAGCTTCTGGGATCTCGTCCCGCATGAAATCTGCTAGCCTGAGGAGGTATTCCGCATTAGGGCCAGAGGAACCGTGGCATTCGAGTATTTGCAGGGCTATTTCTGGCAATGGAGCTGGACCGAGCCAGTGTTTATTTTCTGGAACAGCTATGTACAGCAATGCATCCTTCTTATCCGCACTATTCGACGATTGGAACGTTCGAGGATGAAAGTTTACCGTGTAAGTTCTATAGCCACCTAATTGGCACTCTCTTGTGCTGAGGTATGGAAGAGCTGCGTTGTCCTCTGCCGCGACAAGGAATGCCTTACCCCATGTTATGCCCTGAAACAGACAAATATTTTTCATTCATTAGTATTTTTTCGCGTGATGGCGAGGCTTCTTCTATTGCCCGTTTCGCTAGCTACCATCTCCGAAAGCTAAGAATTTGTTGCCAAGCATCTATGAGTGTGTGCGAGGCATATTTTTTTTACTATTTACGGTCACATTGTTATTTAATACCAGGTTTTTGATATAGAAATAAGACTTTTTAACTTTTACGTGTGTAAAATTTCGTCATTTCAACCGATATTCAACTAAATAATCATGAATTTGTGATTTCACAAATATTTATTTAAAATAATTTTATATACTTAGGTTTATTTTTTATTATTTTATATCTAACTAAACAAAACTTAGCTTAGTTTTTTGATGAAATATTTAGGGTTTTACGTAGTTACATCTAGAGTTTGAAACAGTCTATATATTATTTGCAAACTACCCAAAGCCTTTTTTATTTCTTAGTCCTACATTTGAATCAATAACCAATATATGGCAACTCGATATCATACGCTCGGTAACGCATTCATTGTATCATATAAAATATACCTAACAAAATCCTTTCCAAATAAAAAACAGAATGATTTGCAATATATTAGTAATACTTCAAGACATATCACATCTTACATTTAAAGATCATAAGCTATAGTTTTATCAGTTTGTACAATAAAATATTGACATACTTAGTGCAATCGCCAGACAGAAATGATAAGTTTATATCAATGTTACATTGTTGCCTATAACTTTGGTAACATTGATAGTAGAAAAATATTTGACTGTATTATATTATAATTAATTGTAAGTTTTATTGTGGGTTAACACGATCCTTGACTATAGTTAGGCCTCGTAACAGTTCGAAGTATGTATATAAGTTTTTTCTTACTTTTACGACTAAATCTTAGTTATTACTTTAAAAAGAGATCTAGCAGCCAGTACATATTTTGGTAAAATCTATTCAACCGTTTTGGAGATTAATCTGAACAAACACATTTATTTATATGAACAAATTATGGTACTAACATATAAGTATGTATTACATTTTGAACTCGATAATTCTGCAAACGCTCTGCTGTTGCGAAATACATAATTAGTACCGAAATAATTATACTTTTGTATAGGAAGTGATCAAATATATTTTACACAAACAACAAATCCAAGGCTATTATAAAAATATACGTTATATAACAAATAGCAGTGTTCTAACAAATTGAAGTGGATACAAAACATATGCGGTATTATTACAATAAAGTTAGCAACTTGAAAAAGTTAAATACTTGCTTTAAAAAGGTTTCGTACTAAATGTACTGCGCTCGCCCGAGGCAAGTTCATGTTATCCTTTTTTCGCAAGTCTAACCTAGCCTAAGCGAAGCGAGACAAAAGAGCAAGATGGCGAACGTTCCGCGAGAACGGTGCATTTAAAATTTAAAGCAAGTATTCAATACGTATTTAACTTTTTTGTAATAACATATGAAGTTTTCAAAATATATACTTCTAGATTATGTTTTAAACGCTCACTTCATGGTTATAGTACTTTACAACATATATAACTTTTGTGTCCGGTGAAGCTGTTAAGACCTTGCTAGGTCAATAGCGTAGTCAGTTCGAGAAAAAAAACTTTTAAAGTGGTGGGAAACGACAATCTTAGTCCTAAATAATACTATAGGGCAGTGGCGGATTTGCAGTCTTGTCCGCCCTAGGCCCCAAGCCATGTAGTAAGCACCAGCCACCCCTTCCTCAGCACCCATCATATTGAGTACACAATGAATTTACTTTTTTGACAACTTTTATAGGGTATAGGGTTATACGATGCGGTGAAGTGCGGCCCACCATAATGTGCGCGAGCCTTTACAATATTTACTTTTTTTTTTCTCGAACTGACTTACGCTATTGGCCTTACTAGGCCTTCACAGCTTCACCGGACTACTAGAATATTTCAGTAATTTCTTGTTATCGTCAGTGAATATTTTGTCACGATTGGCCGCCCTAGGACCGGGTCTCCTGGGCCTTAGGCGAAATCCGCCACTGCTATAGATACGAATGCTCATATGTTACACTTTCACGGTTCTACTTCTCAACTAATCATCACGAAATTTTGCATGTACAGTCAAAATCTGTTATAACTACATCGAAGGGACTACTCTTATTTAGTCGTAAAAACCGATAGTCGTAATAACCGGTGATGTTTTCGAGATATAGCATTAAGCCTTTATTCTGGGTCAATATAACCGGTATGTATTTCTAAACGTTTTCACTATGTAGTCCGGTGAAGCTGTGAATGCCTAGTAAGGCCAATAGCGTAATCAGTTCGAGAAAAAAAAAAGTTTTCACCATAAACGGTTTTGATTGTATTCATTCATTTACAATGTTGGATAAAGCAACAGTCAACTGGCGATGAGTAATTTAACAACAATAAAATGGAGCATACTATACTGAAAACATACAAAACACATTATCACGGCGATACAGATTATTAATAACATTGAAAAATTAAATTATCTATACTAATATCATAAAGTTTGTGACTTGTAGGGGGTATCTCAGGAACTACTGGTCCGATTTGAAAAATGCTTCCAGTGTTAGATAGCTCATTTATTGAGGAAGGCTATATGGTATATATCACGCTAAGACCAATAGGAGCGGAGCACAAATGAAGAATGTTTCAAAATTGATGTTTTTCTTTATTTTGAGAGTTTCCGCTGCATGTTAGCGTTAGCTCACAGTAACTTTTCCATGCGTACGAAATCGCAGGCAGAAGCTATCAATTAATTAATAATATTATCTATACCTACTCTTATTATAAAGAGGTAAAGTTTATGAGTCTTTGAGATCGTAGGGGGCAATATCTGTATCCACTAAACCGATTTTGAAAATTCTGTTACCAATAGAAAACCACGTTATTTGTGAATTTTATAGGCTATATATTGATCCGAAAAATGAAGACTTTTCTGTGGTAGTCAGATTTGCAAAGTAAGTCTTTTTTATGTCTAGGAAGCAAAGGAACAGGTGGGTCACCTGATTTTAAGTGACCACTGTCCATAGACACCAGCAACATCAAAGGAGTCGCAAGTGCGTTGCCGACCTGTGTTGGTGAGATAGGGAGGAGGAATGGGAAGAGAGGAAAGAGAGAGGGAGGGAGGTGGGAGAAAAAACGAACGCTGCCTTAACGATGAGAGATATATGATTGAGTTCTATATAAAAGTTGTATAGCTTGATAATGCCCAATACAGCCCAACGAAGTGACCATGGCTCAGCTGGTGAGGTAAAATTGTGGTCAAACACGAATGAATATAGGATTTTTTTTTCGACCTGACTACGCTATTGGCCTAGCAAGGTCTTAACAGCTTCACCGGACTACAATGCATAAAGCATTTTTTTTTTGTGTATAATTGTTACTGAGAGAGTTCATCGAACATCGATGGTCACAGAATAGGTCACGGGCATTACGGAGCACATTTCTGACATGTGTTCGTGTTTACGAGAGCGGAGCGATAAAATTAAGGAAAATTGGCACAAATTCGCAAAATTCTTTCAAGCTATCTTTACGAATGTATGATAAATTTTAAATGGAATTGTTCAAATAAATTGTGTATTAATAAAATTGGTTCGCTAAAAGTGTTGACTCGATTCATGTATATATTAGAGTGCTTTTTTTAAATATCTGTTTCTTTTCGTCTCTGTAGCAAAATGTTTTTTTTTATTGTAGCACGGCAAAATAACTGTACTATGCCTGATGATAAGCACAGTACAATCCAAAAACAATAGCGACCACCGAGAGACATACAATCCATCAGCGGATCACCCCCACACACGTGCACGCCTATACGCTTACACATGGAAGTGAAAGGGTTTTATTTTTTTCCCTTATCGAACTGAAAAATCTACAATTTTCCGATAAAAAAATATATGGAGGGGTTGTTGAGGCGTGTATGCTTGGTACACATATGCGTCTCAACAACTCAAACATATATGAATAGTTAGCTAAGTCAGGTCGCGATTTTGGATGCAACGGGCAACGGGCAAGCCGAGGTGTGCCGTGCACCTTTGAGCTGGTTGCCAAAATAAAATCGGCTGAGTGCCTTAAGCGCTCGCCTTAGTAGTTCGGTGAAGCTGTTAAGACCTTGCTAGATCAATAGCGTAGTCAGTTCGAAAAAAAAAATCCATCAGCGGTCGCCGCTGTCATGCCGGCCTGCGTAAGTGTCTCTTCACGTTACGCTTGAAGGACCCCATGTCACAGGAAGGAGGGACACTGACCGGGAGATTGTTTCACAGACTCATGGTACGACAAAGATAAGACGTTGCGTTTGTAGCCCAGTGAAGCTGTTAAGACCTTGCTAGGTCAATAGTATAGTCAGTTCGAGAAAAAAAAAAAAAAAAATGTTGCGAGCTTTGTGGTCAAAAAATAGAAACTATTGTCTGTAAATTTGAGTCTTTGAACGCTAAGTACTCATCCATAACGTGACACGACTTACCATATAAAATACATAGAAAGGTTGATGACTATTTTTTTTTATTTATAGTATAACTCAGCGGCACTTTATGCTATCATATTTTTCAAACTCAGGCTTACTCACGACTAAACGCTTTATTCAGTGCCTATTGTCACTTAACTACGGTGAAGCAGTGCAGATCACTAAATCGATTTTTTTGTAGAAATTCCTTCTTTTTTGATGTTATCTTAAAGCTGAACCTAAAGGAAAAAATGTTAATGAGATATTTGTGAGAAATTTAATTTTCTATAAAAAAGTCTTTTAAGTCAAATCTCTAATTTATATATTTCATAAGATCTTGAATTATGAAAGATCATATTTTTCGAATTTAGATTCTTAAATCCGCTCTTCCAATACATTCTTAATAACTATTAACTGGTTCAACTGAACCCTTGCACTTGATGCAGTTTTCATGCGGACTAACTACTAACTAGTAACTCGAAATGTAGCACATTTTTGGTAGATTTAATTACCACTAACTTTATTTACCCGTACAAATGAATGCGTACAGTTTTTATATATTAATTTTTAATGTATTCTTACAAACATAATTTCTTAAACATTCCTATTTGTAATTTGGCTTTGTATTATATCGTCGAATGAAAATCAGCAGTCAGTTTGTGAACAAAGGTTTTCATATAGCGGATATCATCAATAGGCTGTTCAATTCCTTGCTGTTTAGTGGCTTCATAAAGTATATATATACATAAATCTGCGCAAATCTCTAAACTGAAAAAAATATTTTTGCTAATGGGAATCAAAACTCCCAATATTTATAGTTTTTTTAGTTTTAGTTTTTGGCATGCCTGTCCAGTTCTAAATAGGACCGAAAATACAGCCCGGTTCTTAGTTCCCCACTAATATCAGATAAGAAAATCTTACAAGAGATATTATAGGAGACTCATAGGTAGAGATAATTAGGAACAAACTTCGAAAAAATTAAACACAATGCAAAGCATTTCAGTGTAATGAAAATACTTCTTACTCAAATTTGTGAAGATCTATAAAACTAAATTTAATTCAGCCAATAAATTGATACAATATTAATTCTGTTCGCCGAATCAGTTAGTTGTTAAAGTATCTTAACGGAATGAAAGAAATTTGTTATTCTACGGATTATCTAGTTAATCTGTAGTTTATCTAGGTTATTTGAACATAAACGGCTTTCGAACTTTAACAGTAACATATTCCTATTACTCATTCTTTTGTTACTGTATAGAAGAACACAGTCTGGCTGGTATCAGTATCATTAGCTTATATAAAGTGACCGACGTCAGGTTTGCCCTTTTGCGTCACCTGTAGGTCGCTGTGTAAACAAAACGTAAATATTTTGCTAAAAACGCAACAAAAATAAAAAATATGTTACGTTAATAGCTAAATAAGATAACACGCGATACGTAAACGTTAATCGAACGACTCGGAACGATAACAATGGACCACGGATGAGTGAATAGTTTTGATAATAGCCCAAGAGAAAACCCCCATTGTTTTGGTATCGACCATTGAACTATGGCCCGTTGTTTAAACAGTTATGGAGATAACAACCATAACAATTATTGTTTCACACAGATGTCACAATAAATGGAACGTAATTGACAAAGAAGAAAATATAGTACGTATCCACGCTGTACAAAATTATCATTATTTTAGTATCTCAACAATATAGGTAAGAAAAAAATAGAGCCGTCACGGGACGCCTGGCAGATGGGAAACACCGAACTTGTTTTGTATAAGTTATATGCACCAAAGAACAGATTACGACAGGAATCAGCTTTGGCATAAACAAAAGCCAAAAAGCACTAGACGCAGGAGCGGTATGTTTGGCGGCATCTATTAAAGGACGCTACATCGTCGGCCCGTGCCGTGTAACACTAGTAGAACGAGTGGTCGACAAAACAATTTGAATCTTATGTTTATACAAATAGGGTTGCAAAAGTTTATGAGTATTTTCGTTAATAGTGCAAAGTTCGTGTTGCCACGCCAACAATCAGGTTTTGCCCTCTGCCTATAGATGTTTGACATCAAAAAACATTGATAAAAAATTGCATACTTTATAAATTATTTTCTATATATAAATAGTTGCGACACAAATCGAACGCTTAGGCCGATGATGCCTATCTTTCGCTTGGTTCACGCTCTCGCTCGTACGCTCGGCTTAGACTGCACGTGACAATGAGTCATGCTTTTTTGAGCGTGCAGCCGGCGTTCATCGATTCTTAAAACGTTATCACTTCAAAATATGTTAACAAACATTTTACCAATTGTTGGTGGTAGAGCCACGTTGAAACTATACCTGGTTTCAGCATGAGTGGGTCGGCTCGTCCAGGTTAGTACCACCCTCTCACAGAAAACCTACGTGAAGTAACAGTGGCTACATTATTGCGTTTCGTTCGGTCAGTGTGAGTGCCGGAGGCCCACATCCCGCCTTCCCCTCACTTTTCCTATCCCCTCTTCTCTCCCTTCCCCGTATTCCCCCATCCTTCTAAACACAGGTTGGCAATGCATTTGCAATTCCTCTGGCGTTGCTGGTGTCTATGGACGGCGGTGATCACTTAACATCAGGTGAGCCGCCTGTCCGTTTGCCTCCTATATGATATAAAAAAAAATTAACAATTCTATTGTTTACATTATTAATTAAGATAGACATGTTAGATTTACATCTTTATTATATGTATAGAAGATCAGTATTGATACAATAAGTGCGCCGTACGCTTGTGTGCCACTTCAATGAAGAAACCCCTGACCTGATCTCTCGGTCGCACTGTTTTGCCAATTATAGAAATTGGCGGATGCAATTTTGCCTTGTTATGAATTGTGAGAACTGATATATGTATTTCAGTTATGAGAAAGTGTACGTCTTCCAAGAGGAAAAGTTCTCAATATAACTTTGTCTTTCATTTTCCTCCTTTATATTCTCGGTATAATTCGGGATTTTCCTGGTTTTCTCCCTTACTTTGATATAGTAAGGTACATAAGTACATTTTCCTTAGATATTGTCGAGTTACTGTTATCGAGCAATAAATATAGAAATAATTGATTTTTTTTTCCTTATTTCTCATTCTCTTTGAACTTCACAATACAGATAATAATATCGTTATAATTAAAAAAATATATATACCCCATATAATAGTCGAATTTTGACCACTGGGCGACAACTAGTCCGAATATGATTTATCCTGCCTCTTCATTTATCGATTATCTTTATTTTTTATTGTTTAGTACCCTTAGTCACTTAATTTATTTTTATTATCAAACACCTAATCAAAAAAACTTTTTTTCTTTATATCAAAGGAGGCAAACGAACTGGTGGGTCACGTGATGTTAAGTGATCACCACCGTCCATAGACACTAGCGACATCAGGGACGTCGCAAGTGCGTTGCCAGCCTGTATATGGAAGAAGGGGGAGGGGAAGGAAAGGGAAAGAAGGAAAGAGGAAGGGACGTGGGCCTCCGGCTCTCTCACTGACCGAACGAAACACAACAATGCAAGCACTGTTATTTCACGTCGATTATCTGTGAGAGGGGTGGTACTACCCCGGAGGAGCCGACCCATTCATGCTGAAACCAAAAATAGCTTCAGCGGGGCTCTACCACCTACAAATTAAACCTTAACCAAATTAAACTGCAATTAAACCTATAAATTGGTTCTAGTAGTTAGTTAGTTCAGGAGTAAAACTAATCATTAAAAAAAATCAACTGCCGAACGCATCGTTAGACAACTGTTGTGAAGTTGTGTTGTTTGTTGTCAGGACAAGAATTATATACAAGAACATGTTTGAAAATTAAGATTAAAAATCACGATTTAAAAAAAAGTATAGATGACTGAACCACAAGAAAGAGAGTACTTCAAAAATATTGACAGAATTGATAAACTGACGTTGTTTCCCTCAGTAGCCATATTATTTCATTATACGTACTGTATAGGGCAGATACCTTGCGAGACTGACGTGAAGGTAATTCCTATAAAAGTCAAAGGGGCAACAACACTGTTTACAAAATAAAAGTGATTCACCTTTTAAAACGTACCCACGTACTCGCAGTTATTTAGGGGCACACAGTAGACAAAGAAATCTAAATATATACGACGTAAACATCGCGTATTTATAATCTAATAGTTTCGGCACGTGCAGGAAAATACTGATAATATTACTACTTGCGACCAATATGTACCAGCGAGTACCACTCGAGTCAAAGGGCCGTTACAGATAATCTATTTCGTGACACTGTCAGTCACGTTGTTAATATTGCAACAAAGTATAACTAGCCTTCATAATTATTGTGAATAACGGACGCAATTTCAAGATGGAAAGTCTGCAAACTTGAAAGCTGTAGTTGATAAAATGAGTCAACTTTACAGTTCGCGAATCTGTCCCTAAAATCATTGTTACATTTTTTTGAATGAAATAAATGAAATAGAAAACGTAGGACGTAACTGTAATACCAATGACGTCATTACTGCTTTACAAACATGACGTCATTATGTCTAGATGTTAATGTAGTCAGGTGAAGCTGTTAAGACCTTGCTAGGCCAATAGCGTAGTCAATTCGAAAAAAAAAATCTAGATGTTAAAATGAAGTCAACACTAGAGCAATACTACTACTGCAACACAATTTGCATTTAATGCAAAGAATTTTTCACAAATATGTCCTAATTTCGACGCTACATCTTATTTAATGAAATAGAGAACGTAGGAAATATATGCGACAGCAGTGACGTCATTGCTGCGTATAAAAATGACGTCATTCTCTAACGTAAGAGACAACCAGTTACGTATGTACGGGGGATGTACTATTAGTACTGGAGCTGCGGTGGCACTCGGCCGGTTGCTCCCCAATGTAGGAGGGCCGGGTGCCGGGTGCCGTCGACTCTTCATGGGAGTCGTGTGGGCGATGGCCGCCTACGGGGCACCGGTCTGGGCTGATGCCCTCGGTGCCACCAACGTGCGCGCGCTGCGCAGTACGCAGCGTATGGTGGCACTGAGGGCAATCCGGGCATACCGGACGGTGTCATCGGCGGCGGCCTTTACGCTCGCCGGTTTCCTTCCCTGGGAGCTGGAAGCTGGGGTGCTCGCTGCCGTGTATGAATTCACGGCGGTGAGGAGGCGTAGTGGGGAGCCTCCGGCTCCCAGGGAGATAGACGTTAAAAGGCGGGAGTTGCGGGAGGGGGCTATAGGGAGGTGGATGCAGGACCTGGCGGACGCGCGCTTCGGGAGGCACACCGTCGACGCCGTCCGCCCGGTCCTGCGGGAGTGGATTGGGAGGAGATGGGGCTCCCTGTCGTTCAGGCTGGTACAGGTGCTGACCGGACACGGTTGTTTCGGGTGGTACCTGCACCGGATCGCTCGCAGGGAGCCGACCGCCGCCTGCCATGAGTGCGGTGCTGAGGAAGATACCGCGCAGCACACTCTCTCTGAGTGTGCTGCGTGGGAGGTGGAGCGCCGCACTCTGGTGGCGGTGGTAGGAGAGGATTTGTCGCTGCCGAGCGTGGTCTCGTCCATGCTCGGCAGCGAACAGGCGTGGCGAGCGGTGGCCTCCTTTTGCGAGGAAGTCATCTCGCAAAAGGAGGCAGCGGAGAGGGCCCACAAGGCGGACCCCCTCAGTGGCCGTCTTCGTCAGCGGAGGACCGGCAGGAGGAGGCGGCGATTTGCCCAACTCCTCCTGCCCCCGTAGCTGGACCTGAGGGGATGTAGTCGGGGGGCTCATCCCCTCATTGCACAGGTCCGGCGGACGGGGGGGGGGGCAGCTGGCGTGTACCCAGCTGCCTCTCTATAGGTGGGAGCCCGGCGGCAACCTTCCGCCGGGTGGGCCGTTGGGGCGGCTATTCAAGGGGAATAGCGAAGAACGATCCCTTGCCGCCCCAACATCACGGTCTGTCGGTACACCGTGGGGTTTTAGTCCGTGCGAGCCGGACATAATTCATCCTCTCCCCCGGGAGGGTGGGTATCCATAAGGGATTTCCCCACGTTAAAAAAAAAAAAAAAAAAAAAAAAAAATGTACTATTAGTAAGCGCGTATAAAATATTTCCTAATAGTTATATGGCGATAATTGAGATTTTTAATAATTAAAACGAGGTTGATTATTTTGATTATTAGTTAATTGCTGACAACTAGTTTTCAATTATTATTTTTCATTAAAAATATTAACCGCTGTGTCCTAGATATAGATTGTGAAACTATGGAACTTTAAGTATGATGAATAGCGTAATGTATCTAATGGAATACGGGCAGTAGCTGAATGACATCTTGCCGTTAGTGTATTGACAGTGTATGGTATGGTGAATGGTGTGATTGGTACATACAAAAAAAATGTATTAATTTATCCATCACAAATAGTAACTTATAAAGACTTCGACTCAATAATAGCCAAGCAAGCTACAAAAGAAAAAAAATGTAGCATAATTAAAAATCTAGACATGAACAGCGAACGCAATTATTGAAAATGAAAGAAAATAAAGTTACAATATAGCAATATTATCTGAAGAAATCAATTCAGTTACAGATTTCAAATTTTCTCATTGTCAATTTACCCATCAATGACTATTACAACTATTTATAATGCAACAAATAAAACCGTAAGACAATTCCCAATAGTTAACCGCAATCGAAATATTGATAAATTCGAGTACGACAACGCAACCACCATTGGTTATGGAAATCCGAATTACATTACAAAATTGCGTTCTGTGTCAATAATTCTTGATGGTAATAATTCAGCATTTCAAATCAGAAATACTTTATTCAATTAGGATATATTTGTGAAAGTTAGAACTACCACCGGTTCAGGAAACAACCCAGTCACCGAGAAGAACCGGCGAGAGATTACATCTGGTTTATCTTTTCATCATACATACTACATTTATATGAACACTAGCCCCTAACCACGTCTTCGTCCGCGTAATAATAGTTACTTTGAACGAACGTTAAAACGTAACAGAAGTTCTCAAGAGGGAACAATTCCGATTTTGATACATTTTTTATTAGTGCTCCACTCCTATTGGTCTTAGCGTGATGACATTTTTTGTTTTTGGGGGTATTGGGGTGTAAGGGGTGTCGAATAACATCATAAGACTTGAGACACCCAAGCCAACCTCACCTGCACGTGGTGCACCCTGCTGAATAACGAACGAGGCAATGGCGATAGCAGGGTGGTAGGGCTTTACAGCCCGACTGGGTCGCATCCACCATGTATATGGCGAAAAAGCCCGTCATAGTGATTCGCTTGTACGGGTCGCGTTTCGGGATCAGCCTGTGCATATCCAGCTTTTTACAGGCCGGCATGATAGTGGCGACCGGCGATAGACAGTGTGTCAATCGGTGGTCGCTATTATTTTTGGATTGTACTGTGTTTACAATCAGGCATAGTGCAGTCACTTTGCCGTACTACAATATACAACATACTTTCTCGATAAATGAGCTATATAACACAGAACGAATATTTCAAATCGGACCAGTAGTTCCAGAGATTAGCTCCTACAACGTCACAAACTCACAACTTCACAAACTTTACCTCTTTATAATATTAGTATAGATTAAATCAAAGTATTCTTATTAGTATAGATAAATATCCATCATTCCCAGATGTCACCATCGTTCACATATTGATCAACCCCAAAATCTTCTTTATAAATTAAAACCAGCTTGACAAGTTGCTTGAACTCGCTATTAAGCAAATTGGTAATGTGCTTTGGGCCTTTTTATAAAGCCTAACACTATTAATGATTTTAGTGAGCCTGAAACATGGAATGAAACCATACTGTCATTGTTTCTAGTTGGTATTTATGTCAGTCTGACTCGATCAAGCTTATCAAGTTTTTGCGGTCGTACTGATACATTCCATTATCAAGAATGAGTTGTATATTCAATTTAAGTATTATTCATTAGATACGTTGTCTGAGTTTATCTCTTACAAAAGTTATTCATACTACTGGTCGCACAGTGGTTGATAGTCGACTCTCTCCTTATGCGTTCCTCTTCATGCGATACATCTATAACTAATATTATAAAGAGGTAAAGTTTGTGAATTTGTGACGTTATAGCCCCCTATAATCTCAGGAACTACTGGTCCGATTTGAAAAATTCTTTTTGTGTTATATAGCTCCTTTACTGAAGAAGAATATAATATATATTTCATCACACTAAGACTAATAGGAGCGGAGCACCAACGAAGAATATTTCAAAATCGTTTTTTTTTTCTCTTGAGAGTTTCCGCTGCATATTCATGTTAGCCAAAAGTAACTATTCCACGCTAACGAAGTCGCGGGCAGAGGCTAGTGTAGATATATATCTGTATAGCTTTTCTAATTTTTTTTACATCGTTTAGAAACCTAAGGAAATAAAGTTTATACTAGGAAACGTATATCTGTATTTTCTTTATTTTTTTATTAGTTTATACTTTCTTTCTTGCTTCATTCCTATGAAATACCATCAAACTGGGTAAGTTCAAGAAAGTTTGTTTTAACGGAATACTACTTGTCTGAACTTGCTCTCATCTTTACGCCGTGTTGGCAAAACACTTCCCAATTAAACAAGAATTATTTATGAAGGAATGTCATGAAAGTTGGTCGTAATTTTTTATTTATAATCTCCTTTAGAGAAAATATAAATTAAATAACTAGTCTGTCACTAACTGAAAATCTTGAATTACTTCAAAACCTCAATATTGAAATCAACTAACACCGAATTAATTATTATATTGAAGATTATGTAAAATTACCGCACAAGGAATATGAACTTGATGTTAATTGGTTAATCATTATTACGTAATTAAGTAAATATATGTCGATCCACAATCGCTATCACTATTTACGATAACTTTTTAAACATGATCTTTCCTTAACAATGCGGTTATCAATATAAATAAAGCTCATATTAGTTTAGCTATGTATAAACAATATTATGAGAATGATTGCCAAAAGGTTATCAGAAATAAATAGTCCGCTACGAGTCTTGTGTTTTTTTTTAGTTAAAATATTATTTCTACAAACAGATTAATAAAGTTCACTAAACTACCGCCTAAAGGTAGACAACGGGTGCATATGAAGAACTAATAGGGCGTGGAGTCTCTCCGCGCGGAAGAAGTGAAACTTCATAATGTGGAAATGAAAATAGGAAAAGGTAGAAATTGCTATAAATATGGTAAATATATATGTATGTACAGATATACTACGCGCATGCATTGGAGTGCCATGCATTCACTCTCGCTCTCTCTATTTCTATTTCTCCTCCCAAGGAGCGTTGAACGTTTAACGCAACAGTGCTTTCATACCCTCTCCATGGTAGCGTTAAGCACTTAACGCAACCTTTTTGGAAGGTGCATTAGAAGTTTCATTTCAAAAGAGACTTTCGATGACGTCATTTTAGGTGACCTTACGACCTTATACGCATTTGAAGACCTGTATTTCGAAGAGATAAACCAGATCGATTTTCTTACCGGTTCTTCTCGATGACTGGGTTGTTTGTCTGAACCGGTGGTAACTTTGACATTCATAAATGCCTTATTAGTGCCTTAATTGAATATGTATATTATGATTTTATTTCTATTAAAGACGTGCCGGCCTAGTATTTTTTTACGGGTGGAATATCATTTCGATGTCCGCAGGTTCGAACCCCGACATGTACCATCGAATTTTTCGGAATTCGCGTACATTTACTCATTTAAATTGGTAACAGTATTGGCTGACGGTGAAGGATAATATCGTGAGGAAACCTGAGAAATGTTCGTGTAGTAGGTACTACTGTATGTGGGGAAACATTGAACTGTGGAGTACTCAGAGTTTGAAATCATTAATACGTCGTGGGCTGACGTGGTGATTACGCCCATACCTTCCTTCGGAAAGAGGCCTATGACCCTGCAGCGGGTCTCTTACAGGATAACGATGATGATGATATTTTGATTTTAGTTGATATTAGTGCATATTTATACGATCTACCGCTTATGTGATTTATTGATTTTAATAGGCAATAAACCTAAAACAGTACGATCAGTTGCACATTGAAAACTGATATAATTATTAAAATTTAGAAATACTCGTATGTATATCGTCTACAGAGCACTGTTATCCACTAAAATAAAATCAAAACATATTTTCGTACATGCATTGGTAACTAAGGTTGCCACCTTTTATTGGAATATATGACTTTTATTAAAACAAAAGAAGTTTTAATTAAAAATAAAATATTCCGTACGTATATCAGTGATGTATTTTAATTTATGTTACATACAATTATTAATGTCAATTTCATTATAAACGTGCATTTTTTAAATTATCTAAGAATTATTAAAGTAAACAGTTACTACCGGTTCAAAATATGAATTCCAAAGTTTAGTAACTGAGTAATAATATATATTGTGATTAATTAGCTGTATGTAATTTACTTTTCAGTATTTTAATGATTAACGTATAATGAATTCTAGATAAATCAAACTATGCAAAATGTTTCGCAAATCCTAAATAGTTTTATAAAGTATAAATGCCCGAAATAAATTAGAGTTTATTCTAATGTGTGGTTGGCAACCCTACTCGTAGCGTTAAGCTTCGGAATAGATTTCCTAATATTTCTAAATATACTCACTTCCTTGTCCTCGATAAGCGTCGCGACTCTCCCAGGCTGAAACAATGTATGCGGTTTAATAATAATTGTAAATATGTACACACTTCTACCAGCTTCTATTGTTATAAATTAAAGTTTGTAAACACGTTCGTAACAAAAAGATTAAGTCATATACTGTATTACTATGAACTTCACATCTCAATGTTAACTGTTTTGACGTGAAAACTTGTAATCAATTTCCTTTTTACATTTTATTGGAAAAAATCAAGGTATTTTACAGCAAAGGTTGACTTACAAGTGTCCTATCTATAAACTGAAATAAATTACAGTTAATAAAAACCATTTTTAATCCGTTGGAATTAGGATTTATTTTTATATAATGGGAAAATTGCTTATCTGGGAAAGCCTAAATATATTTTTTCTCTGTTCTAGACACGTCGCTTCCAGTAAAGTGAAGTCTGAATTATAAGCTACACCGGCTGCTTGACAGCGCGATAATTTTTCTATGTAAAATATTTCGCCCTTTATTTTGTCGTCATTAGCAATACTCCCACAATCGTACCAGACGTGAACAACGACAAACGCTTAGCGCTACATTTTGAACTAGCTAAGAAAACGTCGTGTTTAATTTGATTGCCACACTTAAGTATAAGGAAGAGAAGTAATTTCAAATGGCTAACGCAAGAAAAAATATTAATTTCATATTAAGATTTCACGTTAAAATGATAAAAATTGTTTATAACAACAATATTATCAATAAATTCTGTAACACGATAATAATTCCTAATGTTTACTTTATTTGTAGTTTTGACGTCACTTATCTACGAACTTAGAACTGTATAAATTGCAATTCTTGTTACTTTGATTTTAACAAATTCAATAGTTCTAGAATTCTATATATGAAAAGAATGAGCCGTCACGGGACGCCTGGCAGATGTGAAACACCGAAATTGTTTTTTATAAGTTATATGCATAAAAGATCAAATTACGATAGGAATCAACTATAGCATAATGAAAAGAAATTCCAAATTTCTTTCATATGTTTATTTATTATATTACATAAATATTTATTTTTATTAAATACAAAAATTCAAGTAGGCGCAGGCGCGATGTGTTTGGCGGCATTTATCAAAGGTTGCTAGATTGTCTGCGCGTGCCGCGTAACACTAGTATAACGAGTAGCCGACAAAACAATTTGAATCTTATGATTATACCGATAGGGTTACAAATGTTTTTGAGTAATTCGTTAGTAGTGTAAAGTTTATATTTTGCGTCACCATGTCGCCCCAACTTAACAATCAGGTTTACCCGCACCGATAGATGTTTCACATCAAATATACAATCTCATTTGACTTTGAATGTGGTGGTAAACACAGTAATCAATTTAGATAACTGGCTCCAAGTGCAGGTACCAGAATGATTGTTGGCGATGGATGTTCAATGTGAGGGTAGGTAAGGTGAACTCAGAAAAAGTTTCTACCACCATGCTATGACTTCATTACAATGTTTTTCTCCATCTAAAGCTCCGGTTCGGAAAGATTCAAGAAGCTCCAACAAATTTTTTACTACCAAAACTCTGAATCAGACAATGACATTTAGCACAATAAAAGCCCGAAGGAATAAAATAAAAAATATGTACATGAAATTATGGGAAAATGCTTAGTATACACATAAATTATCATAATTATCTCAAATTTACTGATGTACAGATCAATTATCAATTAAAGAAAGTGAGGGTATATATATATATATATATATTCCTAAAACTCTACAATTCATAGGAAGACTACTGATATATCCTCATCAGTTGGTTAATACTTTAAAATAATAATAGAAATATACAAATATTAAACTAATAAAGTGTTATTTATCTAATAAATGTGAATTTCACTTTCCTTTAGTTTGACATCTCAACTACTAAACCAAACATTATAGAATTTTGCATACACATTGTAATACAGGAAATGATATAGTGTATTATTTATACGGAATAAAGTACTGCTCTGAGGAAATAGGTCAAATCTATTGTAACTAGGGCGAAATTTATATTTTTTATTGTTGCAGTGTTCATAGGCAATAGTGAAAGTTTATCATCAAACAGATCGTAATTATTGGCTATCGTTATACTATACTTGTGGATTTGAATACATATAAATACACATATATGATATATATTACTTTTATAAACTCATAAAAGTGCATTAACTTCGAGCGAATGTTAATTGAAATAGTATATTTTACTTATTTGTAAAACTATCAGCTATAATTTATGAAAATTAATAATAATGTAATGCAATTAAAAAACTTCCTACATAAAAATGTATGTATCTTTTGCTATATGTATTCTATGATGTCCTTCGGAGGGTAACTATTTTTTTTCGGTATGGCCTCTGCCTATGTACACTATTTCACCAATGTCAAGTACGACTATACACATTTAAGATTGTTCTTAATGTCAATTCTAAGGACAGAGAATAAAAATATCATAAATCTGTACCAGCACTCTCGCTGACCAAACAAAACACAACAATGCGAGCACTGTTACTTCACATCGGATTTCTGTAAGGTTGTAGTACCCCGAGCGAGCGACCCATTCATGCTATAACCAGTAATAAATTCATTATGACTCTGCCATCTCTATATGCTAATCATCTCTAATGCTAAATAAATAACAATTTAATTTTTTATACTCTATCAGCTGAAGAATGAGACATTCTGTGTAGAATAACACAATAATCAGTTACACCCTCTTTGAGGTAATTTTAATAAGAATTAAAATAACAAATAAAAAAATGTAAAGTCATATCCATAATCCCTATCCTTTATAATGGGTGTTTACCACAAATATGGGGAAAAAGGGAATACATTAATAATATAATACTGGGATATATTTGTGACCTTCACATAATTCAAAAAGGATAAATTAAGGTATAATTATTTTTAAGTTTGAAATGGAATCGCCATGTAATTAATCACCTTTTGTTCTGTGAGTTTTGAAATATCATTATTGTTATAACTAAATTTTAAAATCTAACAACTTCAATCAATAACTTTGAATTCTTTAAAAGAACATTGTAACCTTAATACAAAACTGATTAAAATTTTGGTTTTTTCAGTACATACCAATCAAAAATATCATTTTTTGAGATATTAATATGCTTCTTTTTGGATATTAATAATTATATCAAGAGATCTTAATATAAATTTAAATTAAAGTATAAAATTAAATTCAAAACGAATGTAGTGAACTATTAGTACTAATGCTCTAGAATTGTGGTATTCAATTGTTTTCTAAATTAACTTGTGCAATACTTATATATGCATTACTAAATGCTGAATATCTAATTAGTTACAACAGAATGTTTTATATACTAGAATTATACTATACACATATAAATAGAAATTGTCTGTTGTTTTTCCAAATGTAATCTGAAACAGCTGAACTAATTTGGCTAACAATTGTGTTGTGAAGTTCTTATTAAATAAATAAATAAATAATAACCATTTTATTACCAGATAGAGTATTCCTCATACTATTATCCAGGCTACATATTATTATGCTTTTCAATATGTTTTAAGCAGTAATGATAAAATTTAATAGATAACTTAAAATTAATGAATACAAAATACGAAAAGGTAGCCTTAATTAGTTCAGATAAAATATATATACCTCCCATTAGAAGAGCGCAGTAATAAAAACAATGAATATCTAATACAAAAATAAACATAAAGTACTGACATTAATAAGTTGTGTTATTGAGATTCCTTCGAAATTTAAAATTGTTGAATAGAAACACAGCTGGGAAAATTTTGGTGAGTCATTTTTACCTTGAAATCAGTTCCGCGATGCGTCGTGTTCCCTTGCCAAAATCTCCTTGAAAATCCTTTGATATAGCCAGTGACGGATTGCTGATATTCAAATCCAGGATTCCAGCAAAGAGATCCGTAGCCGAACACCCAAAAAGGTTCTTTTCTGAATTCCACATTTCCGCCGTCATTTTTCTTAATCTCCTCTAAATTTTCCATCTTAAACCACTTGTATTTTTGTAACGGAATATAATAATAATAACAGTCTAACGACGCGCCAATTCACTAATTTAAATTTCGTTAAAGAAAGCGATGAAAGTCGCCACACGTTAAATGTATGAAAGATAATATTTAGCTAACAAATATTTAATTTATGTTTCATTGTCTACATTAATTATTTCACGTATAAATAATATTTCAACTAATTCTATTACTATAAACTAAAACGAGTAAACGTAATATAACTATCCATTGCTAAGTTTCACTACAAACTAACACTGAACGCATTGACATGACAGTTTTCATGCAATGCGCGAACGAGAATTGTAAGTTACGTTCCAATTCACATAGTTGCTATAGAATCATTTTTGTTTTATAAAATGTATTATTATTATTTTTAATAAATAAGTGAATATTATACCTGAAATATATCTCTTATAATATTTATTATTAAATTGTAACAAAGTACAATTATTGTTTATTCTTTTAGAACAGTATCTAATGCAAGTTATTAATATTGTACATAGAATATGCGTAAAACAAAACGTTTTAAAAGTGCATCAGCTGGTGTAATTGTGTTTAGATTTTCGTCAGCCAATCATTTAAAAGCCTTCGGAGATTGTGACGTCTCATTGGTTGGTTAATGAATGATGCAACATTTGAAATTCTTTACAGATGATCCTATTAAAAAGTACCGCAAACTTAGGCTTCTGCCTTCTTTTCTTGTAATTTACAAATTTCTTGAAACTAATTGCTTATGAATTCCAAAGATTTGTTTTTCAAAACAAATACTACGTACACTGCACATTAAAAGTTTGATTTTGGTTCAAAATTTATTTATAGAGTTATTATTATTTAAGTACATACAAATGGAACATAGTTTTACCAATGGATGACCAGTGCTTTTTTGATGGCTTTAAATTAAAATAAAAATTGGTCATATTTGTTTCAATTAGCTACTTGGTAAATAAAGTATTGCGTATAATTAGATAATTATCTCTCTGCATACCGTCTAAAAAGTTCGCCATAGTATTGACTTCGTAGTGTTGACAAATTACTAACCCAATCCATAATTAACCCTTTTGATTCATAACTATTTTCTACAAATAGATTTTATCGTTTGATTATAATTGCACCTGATGTGAAAGTTACTATATAGTCTAAAATGGCTAATGGATTAGTGGATGATTAAGCCTATAAAAGTCCGGTGAAGCTGTAACGGCTTTGCAAGACCAATAGTATTTTCGAAAATATAAAACCTATAAGGATTAGCTTTCAAGAACAAGTGTTCGAATATACTTATTAGACGTTTCACGATAAAGTTTCTGATAGCTAGCTAGCTTTTTTACATAGGGAAATCCCTATGGATACCCACCCCAGCCGGACTGCTGAGAGTGGGTTATGTCCGACTTACACGGACTAAAACCCCATGGTGCCTTCATTCACCTATAGGCCGAGGAGTAGGAGCTGCCTCTGGCAATACGTCTACTCCCATAGCTAGGTAGCTAGGCGAACTAAACAACTTTAAAATATGATGGTTGCGTGTCAAATTTGAACCAAATTCGACACTTTCACTTTAGTACACTTATACTAAAATAATTTTTGATGACATGAAATGCCCATGACATCGTTTTACTTTTGGAAACCATACATTTTATCTGGATTCATAGTGTTGTTTTGTTTTATTTTTTTATTGAAAAGTTACTAATCCCTATAATCGTTATATTATTAATTTTAAGTTAACAAAGCTAATTAAGTTTTTTAGATAAGCGTAATAAATAGATAAGCCAGGTAATATAAAGAAAAGGCCTCCATCTGCCAGTAAAAGTCTCATTAAATTCGGCCCAGCCGTGTCGACAATAATCAATAACAATTTTGTTTACGTGAATAGACTAACCTGCGATTTTGTATGTATTTATTATCTTAAAGATATATGCGGACAAAGAACATTAACAAAAAAGAAAATAAAAACATAAATTGCTTATAAGAATTCTTATATTATCTGTTTATTTACCCTTTACCACGCACGCACATTACACCACTTGCCCCATTTTAGATACCACTGAACGTGTACGGTGTTATTACAAAAAAGTTAATACGTATTGAATATTTGCTTTTAAAGTTTTTAGTTTTAAATGCACAGAATTTCTGCCGAGGAAAGTTCTTGTTATCCTTTTTTCGCAAGTCTAACCTAACCTAATGAAAGCGAGACAAAAGAGCAAGGTGGCGAACATTCAGCGAGCGCGGTGCATTAAAAACGAGACCTTTTTAAAGCAAGTGTTCAATACGTGTTTAATTTTTTGTAATAACACCGGTAGTGCTTATAAATGTTATAATGTGGAAAAAAAGAGAAAATATTATAAATTATATTTTAAAGCTGAATAACTTCGAAACGCGTAGGTTTATCAAAAAAATATAACATTGCGTTTTTGTACAGTGTTTAATTTTACACAAGAAAATGATTCACTCTAGCCTTTTTGATGAACCATTAAAGAGTTACAAAATTCTAAACTCAATCAGCAAATTGAAATTTACTATGCGGGATATCTTAATATTAAGGGCTGTGGCTTTTACAGGATGTTTTTTCATCATTTCCATCTATATTTTCGGTATATTAAAAAAATAGTTTTTATGTTTAAAGGCTTATTATGGGATGGATCAGTATGTGAACGATTTTGATGTCTGGAGCTAACATCTCTCTGTGTATCCATCAAAAATGAATGTAGCTATATTGTTTTTAGGGAGTTCCAATTCTGACGCGGCCGGGAACGGTTGTGTCCGCGCGCTCGGAACAAGATTTCGAATATTTAGATTTTCGCGATTATTATGATACAGTGTATACAGTATAGCCTTCGCTATTACTTCGTGAGTGTTCGGCTTTCGCCGTGAAGTGTCGATCCGGCTGACGTAGCGCACACGTGCACCGAAAATGCGTAACACCTGCGTTCTTTTTCCTGAAATGAAGTGAGACCTCTCCTTTGTATTTATTTATTGCTCTGATTATTTCTTGGTACATTTACTTGTTTACTCATTAGTTTATCTATTTATTTACGTAGTTCTTTATCCCTTTAGTCGTCATTTCTTTATAACTTTATTTATTTCAATTATTTTTTTGTTTAGTTATCCATTTATTTATTTGTTGTATACAAGCCATTTACCTTGCCGGTCTCGCTCACGTATTTCCTGTGTTGCTTTCTTCTTTCGCGTGTTCATTTTAAACAGCTCTCTTGATCCGCACCCGGGATAGACCAGTAATTAACCGATTCGGCGTGCCCCCCTGCCCTTAAGTCAGGAAGGATAATTCGCGTCCCCCCCACCCCCTCAATCCATCGGTATGGTTCTCCAAGCAGTCTTGGATAGTTACCGCGTCAGCCTACTCGCGCAGGGACTCGATGAAAGTATAGTTAATTCAACATTCGTCACGGTCGTGTCACAGTCCACCGACGACGTGCAATATATGCCGCAGATACCGACATTAAACTCGTAAGAGACATTGTCGCCACCATTCACCGTAGATACGAGAGGTAGGGGTGCTACCATAGCACCTATAGCGAGCTCCAGCTCGGAGGCCGGCTCCGACATGGAGCTTGACGTGGCAGCGTCCGCCGAGCCGCCCGCGACCAGTGACGTATCCGCGATTCCCGCGCATTCAGAGCTTCTCGTGACGAAGAGAAGTCAGGATATGCTCAGAGCGTTCGCGCGTTTCCTGGCTCTTGCTAGGGCAATGAACGAGCTCGTGTCCGTGCTCATTATAACAACTCGGTTTAACAATGTTCGCGGCAATGAATAGGGTTAAACCACGCGGTCTATCTCTTCCATTTTTTAACGCTAGAAACCTCAGGACACAGTGCGATCTAGTAGCCGACTTTTTACGCGATAGACAGATAGACGTTCTCCTTATCCAGGAAACGATTTTAAAATCGAAAATGCGTAATCGTAGAATCGCAAATTATTGCATAGTAAGAAACGACCGTGCCACCCGCGGAGGCGGCACCTTAATCTATTATAGGCGTTCGTTGTATTGCATGCCGTTAGATCCGCCTGCACATACAATATGGAAGTGTCAGTGTGTAACATAGGTATGACCGGTCACGCGAATATTAATTTAGTTTCTGCGTATTTATCACCGAATAAAGAATTGCTAAGATCCGATTTGCAGGTGCTACTTAATTTAGGAGATTCAGTTATTATAGCAGGGGACCTCAATAGCGCGAACGTTATCTGGAATAGTCCGTGTACCTCTCGTAACGGGAGAATACTCAACGAACTAGGTAGGGTTCTCGCGTTTGATATCATAGCCCCTCTGGAACCCACGCACTACCAAGATCATTGCCGACCGACAGTTTTAGATATAGCTCTTTTAAAAAATGTCACGCGTCCTGTACGACTCATACAAGTCGTACACGAACTTGATTCAGATCATCGTCCGGTTGTTTTACAGTTACGTCAGAACTCAGACTTCACCCCGCCGTCGGTAAGGGTGGTTGATTACGCGAAACTCGTTAAATATTTTAAAGAAAATCCGTCGTCTAGTAGTTTAGACAGGATTCTGGACGTGTTGGTGTCTAAATCCGACGCGTATTCGGCCATCGATTCCCTGATTGATTATCTCCAGACCGCTGTCAGAGAGACCTCGAAAGAGGTACAAGCGGCGAACGATCGCCGTTTCTTACTCCTTGACGACGTGAGAGCACTGATCACGGAAAAGAACGCCGCGACTCAAGCTTACGACGCTTACCCGCCTGTACAGAATCGTGATCGGTTACGTTCGTTACGTAAAACAGCCAAGTCTCGTATCTCTGAGATTCAGGGCGATAGGTAGGATAGACTCCTGGAGAGCCTCCAGCCGTCTCACCTGTCGTACTGCTTTCTCGCGCAAACCTTAAAATCAGATTTGGTCACTCCAATGCCTCCTCTCGACAGAGGCCCCGGGTTGCCTCCCGCGTTCGGTAGCAGAGATAAGGCGGAATGTCTTGCCGCGAGCCTAGAGAAACAGTGTTCGCCTAACACTGATAACACTGACCCTTCCCATATCGGTTTAATCGAATCAGCTGCGGAGCATGCACTCGCGTCTCCTCCGGTGGATACTCTAACCTCGATCACTTTCGACGAAGTTTTAGCCGTTATCAAGCGTCTCAAGCCTAGCAAGTTCCCAGGTCCCGAAGGGATCAGGAACGAGGTTCTGAAACTCCTTCCTGATCGCATAATAGCTCTATTGGTCTGCATCTTCAATGCAGCCATGTCCCAGGGTCACTTTCCAGCCGTCTGGGAAAAGGCCGTAGTGTTAGGTATTCACAAGCCCGGCAAGAAAGCAACGCTTCCCGTTAGCTATCGCCCCATTAGTTTACTACATACTTTAGGTAAACTTTACGAGCGACTCCTTCTGAACCGTCTCCACTTCTCGATTACAGATTTAAAATTAATACCACCTGAGCAGTTCAGATTTCACGCCGAACACTCTTGCACGAATCAAGTACTCCGCCTCACGGAGTACATTTTCTCTAATTTTAACGCTGATCGGAATCCGGACCCGAACACGGACACGATAAAAACTAAGCCGAAATGTACAATAGCTGTCTTTTTCGATGTTGCCAAGGCCTTCGATAAGGTCTGGCATGAAGGGCTCGTATACAGGTTACGTTTAGCTTGTGTACCGGATAGGTTAATTCACATCATTCGCGATTAGCTTACCGATAGAACCTTCCATTTTAGAGTGGACGGTGAACTGTCATCGCACCATCCGATACGCTCAGATGTGCCACAGGGCTCCATACTCGCGCCTTCGCTTTTCAATCTGTTCATCAGTGACCTACCTCGGTCTTCGGGGGTCGAGGTAGGTTCTTATGCTGACGATACAGTTATTTACACTTCCGGCTGGCGGTCGGACTTTCTTATGAAGCGCATCGAAAAGGTCGTTTGCACACTCGGTGAATGGTTTCGTCAATGGCGCATAGAAGTTAATCCCAATAAGAGTGCCGCAATACTCTTCGATCCCACGAAACGCGCTAATAAATTTGAGCCCATTAGGCTATACGAAATCGATATCCCTTGGGTCGAAGAGGTCAAATATCTCGGTGTCACATTAGATAAACATTTAAAGTTCAATTCACATATAGACAGAGTGCGAAACAAAGCCGCTATGGTCTTGGGTCACCTCCATCCGTTGCTTTGTCATAAGAGTAAGATGTCCCTCATACACAAGCTCACTTTGTATAAGACGTGTATCCGTCTCGTGATGACATATAGCTGCCCCGTTTTTGCGCATATGTCCAAAGATAACTTTCATAAGCTGCAGGTTCTCCAAAATCGTGTTTTACGTAAAGTGACCGGTGCTCCGTGGTACATTCGGAGAGTCGATCTCCATAGACACCTAGAGATCCCTTCTATCTGGGCGTACGTAAAATCACTTACAACTAGTTATTTTGTAAAAGCCGCGAATCATCCCAGTCCGTTAGTGGTATCCGCCGCAAACTATGAACCCGTACCTAACGCTGCGCGTTATAAAAGACGTCCACGACACATTTTTACCGACCCTCCTGTTTTAATCACGTCAGTGAACGATCAGTACCAGCCTGTCCCTCGAAACAGAACGTGTTCACGCCCACGCCCGTGTAATCACAGATCACGTCGTCGTGGTCTGGGGGTTAATTTCGCTCCCGCACACCCGATTAGGCCTCCCACGGCAGCGGCTCAAGCCTTGGTTCGATCCCTCGGTAGGGAGCCCTTGAGTGTGTTGCTTGCGAGATACGGTGACACACAAATATACATCACTGCTACAACACTACACGATCACCCCCACACACGTGCAGCTACACGCTTACACATGAAAGTGGAAGGGTTTACTTTTTTCCTCATCGAACTGAAAAACTCTCAATTTTCCGATAATAAATATATGGAGGAGTTGCTGAGGCGTGTATGCTTGGTACACATATACGTTTCAACAACTCATACATATATGAATAGTTAGCTAGGTGAGCTAAGATAGGTCGCGATTTTAAATGCAACAGGCAACAGCCAAGCCGAGGTGTGCCGTGCACCCTTGAGCCGGTTGCCAAAATAAAATCGGCTGAGTGCCTTAAGCGCTCGCCTTAGTAGCGGTGAAGCTGTTAAGACCTTACTGGGTCAATAGCGTAGCGTAGCGTATATACGATGTACAACTAGATGCTGTACTGCCACTCCGCGTCTCAGAGAACAAAATCGTTCACAAAAGGTAAGGCCAATTAAGTCATCGATGTCGAGTTTTAATAGAATCCTATGATTTTATTATTGACCGTGTTTAAAATTTATAATTTTACGCAGATGTAGTCGCGGGCACAGCTACTTTATACATATAGACTCATTGAAACAATTTTTTTTCTCGAACTGACTACTCTATTAACCTAACAAGGTCTTAACAGCTTCACCGGACTACATTTTTAAAACAAGTTTTTTGTTTTTTTTTTTTTCAACATATTTTTCAATATAATTTTTCAATTTTTTCAATAAATTTATATTCCGGTTCAATAACTGAAACTAGACGTTAATAACTAGGTATAATAAAACAACAAAATAATTTTCAATACAATGGTCCATGTATTTTCATAGAGAATAAATCACAATGCATTAAATTTATCATTTTACATAATATAACAAACATGGAGTATATAAACGTAATTAATTATTTTTAATTATGGTAAACAAGGAATTTAACATTTGCTTTTGAGAGAGGCTATCAATGATAATAATGTCATTATTAGTACTGTAAATATATACTGTATACAGATAATAGTATTATATTGAATTAAAAGTTATTTAATCTGTGTATTTTTTAACAATGGAATGATCGGGCAGAATGTTTTTAAAAATAAAATATATATAGCCAGTTTCATTATGTTTTTCATCGGCCACATATACTTTTTTTATATATTGTATAAACTTAGACTATCTGTAATTACATATGCATTGAATTATAGTTTTAATATAATGATCAAATGACTTGTTTTCCTTTAATCCTTCTAATCATGTTATTGTGGTTAAGAAACGGGATTTCCATTTACACAAAATATGTAGATAATAATAGTATGTTTTCTATGATTTTTTTTCAGGACGGGACGGATGATACATGTAGGCATATTGGTACTGGCCTTTGATTGCTATATAATATAATTAAATTGTGATGTTCTAAGTGACTTAAAAGTAATTATATATTGCAGCAGAAAACAACATTCACATGTTTTATTTTGTTTTAATTACATATCTAAACATATATGAATAATATAGATTATGCTACTAATATCCAGATTAAATTGGTATACTAAGCTACAATACGAATTTGAATCCACAGATATATTTGACTAAGGTGACTATTATATAGATCTAAATCTTTAACTTTTGTCTAAATCTTAGGTAAATAAAATGTGCCATATATATTTATTTAATATAATTGTTTTTTTTATATCACGTGAATATTGATAATTGCCGTAATATTCGTAATATATATGTTTTTTAATAATATGCACCAACCATTTGTGATAGCTTAGGTAACTAACAACATTATATTTGAGATTACAGAATATCATTCGAATAATATTTACAATCGCTTTATAATATCTTCAATTTGTGATATTTGGCTTCAATATATTGTTTCCACAGAAATATATTATTAATAAGATTATGCATGGAGTGTTTGTTATTGCATTCAAAGGTTTATAAACAAAGAACAATGGGGTTAGATACCGCTAAAGAAATAATAATACGAAAACAAATTATTCCCATTTATCAAGGCTTTAGGTCATATTTCATTGTTCAATTGTTGTGGATTTTCCGATGTGGTTTCAGAAAATAACATTTCATAAGAAAAATAAGTTATACGTGTAAAAACTCACGCCTACTGAACTTATTTATGTTTATTACGAAAATTGATGAATACAATTAATTTACTGAAAAGGGAAATCACCTATACCTTAATTTAGAAAGTCAGAATTAAATTCCAAGAGAATTTTAACGGATCTTGAACTGCAACGTCCTTGTATTTTTAGCCCTTACTTGCGTTACTAGACCCTGTATTTTAGAATTATTGTGCACATGTGACGTGGGTATCAATTAATAGTATATGACATAAATTCTGAGATGTTAAAAAATGAATAAGATAGGAGCTAACGCTTTACAACAATGACAGTACAATAATTATTCACTCGATAATGACTTTAATATAGTTATAAGAGTTAAGATTCTTTGTAAAATACAGAAGAATGAAGAAGAAAACATACTATAAATTAAGAATATGTAAAAAATATATATTGATGACGTATAGTTACTGAAATATCATTTTATATCAATAAGAAAAAAAATAGTGCGTGGAGACCCTCCGCGCGGAAGAAGTGAAACTGCGTAATGTGGAAATGAAAATAGGAAAGGGCAGAAATTGATATAAATACATACACATATATATATGTATATTGTATATATATACGTCCGAGTGCCACGCATTCACTCTCGCTCTGTCACTTTCTATTCCCCCTCCTCAGGAGCGTTGAACGTTTAACGCAACCTTGTTGGAAGTTTGAATTAGAAGTTTCATTTCAAAAAAGAAATTATACCATACATGCTCCTACAAACACTCCAAGCATTTTTAAATAATTAATCTAAACATACTATTTATATTTGTGATGGTCATTTAGGTTAGAAACTTTTTCTACCATACTATTTACAATCAGACTTTACAGCACAATCACATTCGAAACAATATATAAACACATATAATTATAATTATTAATCGAGTTCATTTTCAATACGATAACTTTAATTAATGAATATACGATAAAATCTTAAATATATATATTTTATTTATGCTACAAATTCCTGAACACAGGACAGGTACGGTTATATTATAATGTGTTATAGAGAATTTGAAATATTTATCTTTAAATATGACTAGTGATATGTAACGATAACTCTACATGGGGTTAAAATGGTAAAAAGAGAGTTATTTTAAAGTACTCGGTTTTTGGTTTAGCACGTAGGAGGGAGAGCGAGATAGACGGCTGAGTTCGGTTTTGTATAGCTTTATCTTTGTCTATCGCAGTCTTGTGCGATAGAGACAACGCTATACAAGACCGAAACAAACAAATCTTAACCGAGAGTCTTACTCTTTTCCCCGACATGTCAAAACAAACGATAGGTACTGTAATGAGATTTTTTCATATATATGCGGGGATATTTATTATTATATGATTTATATCGATAAATTGTTTATTAAATACAATCTATAACTATGGTATATGACTCTCTAGTACTCTACATTTAAACGTGGTTACACAGGATGTAGTCATAACCTGACCATAAATCATAATGTCTACAAATTAAAAATCGTTGAAAATTAAAAAGTGCAGTCAATAAGATAATTGTTTTTTTTTTATAAGAAAAGATATAATAAAGTCTGACATTCGTCGAATGCATTTAATTAATTAACTTCTTTTTTTTTAATTATGATATTTGCTACTTTACTACAGAAGGTTTTTTCATAAATATAATACTATATTATGCTTGGGTTAAAACAATTTATCGGTAAAAAATAAACACTATATCCCCGCTTCACATATTATTCGATATTAATTTTTGTTATTTCCATACGATTACATTTTCCATACAATTTAATTACAATGCACCATAAAGAAATTTATTATCTAACTAAACAATTTTTTTTTCAAATATGTCAGGCTTTTTGGTAATTCCCATATGGGGATAACAAAGGTCAAGATAAAACTTGCAATACGGAGGTAGGTATGTATCATTTAAAATTAATTTTATTATGTTTGTTTTTATATCGAATCTTAAATAATCTATATACACCGATATTATCAAATTAAAATACGTTTTTTAATCCTATATACATAATTTAAAAGGGTATAACATTTTTTTTTCTTAAATATAGATTCAGATTTCTTGACAAATGAGATTTTAATGAAAATAGACCATCCAATTACATTTTGCAATATTTTCTGATCATTTCATATCTCCATAGCATTTGTATGATCTAATTAGAATTTATAAACTTTTAAGCAACTTTCCAAGAATCTAAGAGATTTATTTTGGTCAGAGACAACATATCTCTTATGTCTACTTATGTCATATTTTCCCGATGGCTGAAATGCCCATTTTATCACGTTTTTTTTACCATAATCTCCTCACAATCTAATATGTATTTATGCAATTTCTTCTATACCGTAAGATATCGGAATAAACGAGATATACCCGTCAAAGTCAATAGTTCATACAAACAAACATTCAACCATTTCAACATTTCTATATACATAATGACATGATAACGTCGACTTAAGCCTCCATCGAGGAAGCTTAAGCGGAATGCTTGGATCATACATTCGATTCCGGTCCTTCTGTGTTGTGTTTGAAGGATGCCCTTATCCTGGCTAAATATAAAGCGCAGATGTGTCCGTAGCATTTGTTGTACCATTCTGGCGTTCGCCCCCTGTAACGCAAAATCGGTAATATATAGAAAAATAATTAAAGCAATTATTTATTTCCATATTTTTTATTTTATTTTTTTTATTTCTTTTTCTATTTCCCCCCTTCAGCAAATATTTGCTGAATCTGCTGCAACATATGCTGACCCGAGGCCCTGATGGTGGTAGAGCTACGCTGAAGCTATTATTGATTTTAGCATGAATGGGTCTGCCTTTCTGAGACTCCTCTTTATTATTAAGCATATCTTATTCGACATATTTGAGCATCGAGCTTTACAATTCAAAAGGATAATTAAACATATTTTCTATCCATTATCAATTAAACAACATTCATTTTTAGGTGGTAGAGGCACGCTGAAGCTAATTCTGGTTTCAGCATAAATGGGTCAGCTCGTCTAGGGTAGTATCACCCTCTCACAGAAAACCGTGTGAAGTAACAGTTCTTCGTTTTTTTTTAATATCATTGGAGGCAAACGTATAGGACCATAGACACTTGCAACACCAGAGGTACGTTGCCAGCTTGTGTTGAGGAGGGGGGGAGGAAGGGAAGCGGAGAATGGGAAGGTGAGGAGAGGTGGGCCTCCGGCGCTCTCACTGACCGCACGAAAAGCAACAATGCAAGCACTGTTACTTCACGTCGGTTTTTTGTGAGACCACTCCCACAATGCCTCCAATGATGTTTAGAAAAACGAAGCACTGTTTGTTCACTTCAGGTTTCTGTGAGAGCGTGATACTACCCCGGACGAGCCGACCCATTCATGCTGAAGCCATTAAAAGCTTCAGCGTGGCTCTACCACTTACTTAATGTTAGCTACTGATTTTTAACCCGAGTTAGCGGGTGGATTTTAGAAAATAATGTACGCTCATGTTATGGTTTCATTAGGACACTTCAGGCTTAAGGTTTGCAACGAAATAAATCAGAATACGTCGCAACGGAGATATTACCTGGTTTCATTAGGACACTTCAGGCTTAAGGTTTGCAACGAAGTAAATCAGAATACGTCACAACGGAGATATTACCTCAAAGACTCCTGGAAATGATTATAAAAAGAGTCGGAGTAAGGTAATACTCACATAGTATCAACTCTCGCTAAGTGCACGAGTCTACTTCTGCCCTTGCCCGCTGGTTGAGCTAGGTACCTTGAAGCGAGTACCACACCGCGTCCACCGTCGGGTGGTGCATTGCCGTGGGCGACTGATGTCTCTGCCACTGCACACCAGCCGCCTCCGCCACCACCCTGTTGCCAAGATCTGAAAGAAATGATACTCATTTCAATATATATTGATATTTTACCATCACTCCACTTTTCCTGTAGGAAAGGATGGCATAAACACCATGCCAGCTCACGACGTATTGCTGATTTCAAACTGTGAGAAAACCACAGTTTTAAGTTTCCTATACATGGGACTACAAGTACATTATTCAGATTCAGGTTTTCTCACAATGTTTTCCTTCACCATCAGCTTATAGTGGTAACAATATAAACTAAATATACACTAATTCAGAAACATTCCTTCGTAAACGCGGGGTTCGAACTTGCGGACATCGGCATGATATTCTGTCGATCAAACCACTGAATCATCACTTCTATCTATAAAGATTGTCATTTGAAATGTGGACAAGATTTAACAACAGCAAATTTCTAAGACATGTATTCTTGGGTTCGCTTAGGTCAAGTTATTACCATATTTCTAGAAAAGTAAGCACCTCGAGATATATTTCTTCGCAGATATATTTTTCTTACTCTTTCTCGATGTCACTTAGATGCTAAATTTTTTTAAACATTAGTGCTTGTCTAAATTTTTTTTTTTTATTGAAGCACTACAAGATGACTGCACTATGCCTGATGGTAAGCATAGTACAATCCAAAAATAGTGGCGACCACCGAGAGACAGATTATCCATCGTCAGTCGCCGCTGTCATGCCGGCCATAATTACGAAAGTCACTGGATATGTACAGGCTGATCCCGAAATGCGACGCGCAAAAGCGAGTCACTATGACGGGCATTTTCGCCATATACATGGTGGTTGCAACCCAGTCGGGCTGTAAAACCCTACCACCCCGCTATCGCCATTGCCTCGTTCGTTGATCAGCAGGGTGCACCACGTGCAGGTGAGGTTGGCTTGGGTGTCTCAAGTCTTAAGATGTTACTTGACACCCCTTACACCCCAAAAATACTAAATATGATTTTTTTTTAAGCCTAACCAACAGACAAACACTCTAATTAAATTGGTGTGTCCAGAAATGGAATATTCTAAGCAAGAGTTCCGTCTATAGAAATTATTAAGAAACGATTTTTATAAATAGTTTCCAAGAATATTGTTATAGTATTGCTGATAGAATTGTTATTGGGCGCATGAGTTGTAGTAACAGTAACCGGTAAACTTACTAATCATCATATTCTTGGTACTGTATTTTTATGCTTACATTTCAAATTTTAAAGCATTCAGAGAAATTCGACTAAACAAGGAGATGTGTATGTCTTCTTTTGACCCTGAAAAAAATCTGTAAATTGGGTAAACATTAACATTCAATTCAACATTATTATACCTTAGTTACTTTGAAGTTATAATAACGTAGGCGATTGAAGTTGAAATAAGCTTACGAGTATTGTTTAATAAAGATATAAAATAAATGGATAGTTACCGTAACACGCAATATTCTCTCGGTGGTAAATTGATGCAAGAAGCAGAAATAAATTGGAATACTTCAGCGTTAGTCCCAAGTTTTTCAGCTACCCGCCATTTCACTAAAGAATCATCCCATATGTGTCGCTCACGGAGTATCCTGTAATGTAAAAATATATAATGATAGTCATAATTGTTGTAAACAATTCTTTTTGTTAATTTTAGGAAACGAAGAAGGGTATTCTTCCAATTTTTAACAAGATTTATTCGACGTAATTTACTATTTAAATTTTATACTTATTTATTTTGTTTAGCAGTGGAGAATATCAATTTAATAATCTAAAGCAACGACCAAAATTTAATATTAAAAATTAATTAGAAATTAAAAATTTACTAGAAGTGCAATCATTATCGCGGCTGTAAAGTGACTGAAATGTATTCAACCAATTCACACACTATAAAATATGAAATGTATGTATTATATTTTACCCGACTGTGCAGAAGGGGGTGATATTTTTTTATTGTCAACATATAAGTATGTATTTCATATATATGTTTTATAAATTTGGTATGGTCTGTTAACGTTAATATAGTTATAATTGATTTAATTGGTTTAATTGATTAAATAATAATTAATAATTTGGCTATATAAGTATCACTAAATATTATAAATCAAAGTTCTCTCCACGTCTGTCTGTATGTTCGCGATTAACTCAAAAACTGCTGAACGAATTTTCATGCGGTTTTGACAAGCTTATAAAGTGATTCATGAGTCAGGTTTAGGTAGAAAATTCGTCGTTTTTTTATTAACAGGCTTGGACAACGTCCAAAAGGTCTGGTACTATTATATAAGTACGACGTCTATAAATAAAAATAAAATAAAAAAGGGTATTCATTTGATGAATTATTCGTTCGTTAACATAACTAGAAAAAGCTTCAAAATTGTTCAAAATTTTGTTCTTTTTCTATGTGATAACAAATCATATGTTATTCATTTCACAATGATAGCTAATAATTAAAGGATACACGATTCTTTAAATTAATAATCACTATTGAATTTCTTCAAACCTTTGCATAACCTCCTGAGGCGGCGCTTCGACATCAGTCGTTGCTCTCCATAACCTTAAAGGATGACCATCACCGACCTTCTTACAGCATAACTCCACATGAGGAGCTGCACCTGACACTGACATCCAACCTCGTGTTCTGGAAGTTTCATTAACAATACCATCAACAAATGCTTATCCACACACTCATATAGATATGTTTCTTGAAGCTCTAACTTAAAACCTAATTTAATATCACATTAGTGCATGAACATGAACATGCTCAGACTGATGCGGCTTAGTTTACTTTTAATTACGTAGAATTTATATTATCAACAACACAATCCATTAAGATTGACGTCGTTTAATGTTAATTATTTATTATAGCTTTATATTCATGCATTTGTAAACACCAATTTAACTTCCATTGTTTAAATGATCTTCAAAGTGTAATTATGATTTTTTGTTTAATTGTTCAGAACACAAAACACAAATATTTCGAGACTACTGAAACACTAACACAGAAACACCTACGCGGCCACAGGACTATGATAAGAATGAGTTGAGATACAATGAAAATTTTGTTAATTCTGTTCTTTACTTAAATTTAATTCTGATACTTAAGAAAATGAGTCGTCACGGGACGCCTGGTAGATGTGAAACATCGAAATTGTTTTGTATAAGTTCTATGCATATAAGAGCAGATTATAACAGGAATCAGCTATGACATAATGAAAAGATAAAACTTTACAAATTTATTTCACAAAATAATGAGTGCTTATTTATTTTATTACAACAATATTCATTACTATTAAATATAAAAATTCATCTTGGCGTAGACGCGGTGTTTTTGGCGGCATCTATCAAAAGGCGCTAGATTTTTGGAGCGTGCCGCGTAGCACTAGTATAACGAGCGGACGACAAGATAATTTAAATCTTATGTTCATATACATAGGGTTACAAATGATTTTGAGTATTTCGTTAGTAATGCAAAGTTCGTGTTTTGTGTCTCGCCAAGCCAACAATTAGATTTACCCGCGGCTTTAGATGTTTCACATCAAATAATCTTTAAAGTATTAAATGTGTATCATAATAATATTTATGAAAAAGTTTGTAAAGCACAGAATTATTCATGAAATTGGGTAAATGGATAGCGCTCTAACATCCATGTCTCACCTCTTTCCTGACCGGCCACAGACTCTAAAAAAGCATGAAAAAATTTAGACTAGGTATATATATTGTGTAAGAAATAGTAGAAGTTGTGATGTATAGTCTAGTAAGTATATAGTCTAGCAAAATTGTTCTAGTTATTAATCAGATAATGTATTTTAAAAACTTTAAATAAACTTACTTCTCTTTGGCTTCTTTAAGTAACGCTTTTATGCAGGCTTGCTGGAAACCTTTCCAGTCTTGGTTGAAATCTGCTCCCAATTCTTCTAACGCTACCTGTAATTTTTATATTTATAAAATGAATAAAAAAATAATAACACATAACTAAGAGTAATAGGTTATAATTAAGAGTTTTTGGCGGAATATTGAAATGTCACGTAATGGATTTTATATTTTATTCATAATCTAGTGTTTTTAGTCTATAGTACCTGAACGACCGAGCCTATCTCGGTTCTTTAAAAAACATTGTTAAATGAAAATATACTGTTAGGTTTGCCTGACAAAATTATCATCTTTTACCAAAAAAAAAATATTAAAAAAGATATAAGTTAGGGTTACGGGTAGTAGAGGGTACACCGTGGGGTTTTGAACTGGACTCGCGTTAGGCCCCCCTCGGCAGCGACTCAAGCCTAGGTCCGTTCCCTCGGTGTGGAGCCCTTGAATGCGCTGGTCGCGCGATACAGTGACACAAAAATTTACATCACTGCTACAACACTACACGATCACCCCCACACACGTGCACGCCTACACGCTTACACATGGAAGTAGAAGGGTTTTATTTTTTTCCCTTATCAAACTGAAAAAAACTCTAATTTTCCGATAAAAAAATATATGGAGGGGTTGTTGAGGCGTGTATGCTTGGTACACATATACTTCTCAACAACTCAAACATATATGAATAGTTAGCTAGGTTAGCTAAGTTAGGTCGCGAGTTTGCATGTAACAGGCAACAGCCAAGCCGAGGTGTGCCGTGCACCCTTGAGCTAGTTGCCCAAATAAAATCGGCTGGGTGCCTTAAGCGCTCGCCTTAGTAGTTCGGTGAAGCTGTTAAGACCTTGCTAGGTCAATAGCGTAGTCAGTCCGAAAAAAAAAGACTGGACTCGGGCATAACGCACTCTCTCCTACGAGAGGGTGGCGTATCTGTTAGGGATTTCCCCACGTAAATAAAAAAAGAGGGTTAGACGGATTTTTGAAGCAGTCGATTTCCATCTGAGCTATTTCTGTTTTGACAGCGGTGGCGAAATATACCTTTATATTTTAGCTATATTTTTTCATTGCCTGAAAACTAAGAAAACAAGTTTTCTATGAAAGGAATATAATTAGTGGAATATTCTCTAGCTGTATCAATTTATCGTCCCCGAAAGCATTTACATACTAAGTTTCACGAAATTCACCGACACCGTTTCCGAGATCCTGAATATATAACAATATAAAAATAAACAAGAATTGCTCGTTTAAAGGTACTAGATTTTATAAGATTTGTGGTGTTGGTTATTGTGCACGAGTGAAGTGGGTTGGAAATAATACCACGGAGTATGAATTCTGAATTGCCACAAGAACTCCGTCGAAAATTCTAACAAGAGGGCCATCATCTTCTCAGAACCAACTCGACAATGGTAGTAATCATTTACTAGAAGATTGGTTGCCAAAAGTAAAATAAGTTATTTACATTTGTTCGATGAAATTATTTTAATTATCCATCACCTAATAAATTTGTATGGATATATTTACTCACTGGTACGCTTTCCTCAAAATAGTTGAATTTACACCTCGCCAACATGTCTGCTGGCGCCAGAAATAGTTGTTTATGCTTCTGTATCAAGAGTAGTAAGCATGCGTGGGCTGCTCTGCTTTCACTGATTTGCCTTTGGTCTGCTACACTTTCAATCACCATTCTGAGATATTTTAAAGTTTCCATTGAATATACTTTATAAATATGCTTAAGGTTAGATAAAATACAAGAGATGTATTGATTAATAATTATTTTAATAGTGATATTACTATAACTTTCTAAAACCATGATAAGGTAATAATATATAGAACTGAAGAGTTTACAAATTGAGATGTTTCCTTATTACACTTATTGAACTGAAAGAATAAATATAATTAATTACAACTTCTAATGTATCTGCCTTTTGGGAAGATATATTAAAATGTGTATACCTATTTGAGTTGCCTTCTTTAGTGCTACCAGTTTGCGGTGGAGCGTGATGAAGTCGCAGTAATGTTGGAGCTAAACAAACAGCCAAATTAGACGCTGTCATTTGATTGACCGCTGAGTGTTCTGCAACCTGCAATGAAATGCGGATACTCTAATTAATCTGTGTTAATTTTTATCACTTGGCTTAAAAATAATTGCACCCAATTTTATATCCCTGTATATAGACATCCCATTTGAGTAATGGAAGACAAACCTCTGCGAGGAATATTAAGAGAGAATGTAACGCTTCCAAATGTTCCTCGGGTAATAGCAATAAAGCACATTGTACAGCATCCGGCCTTAAGGGTTCAGGAACATCTAAAACAAAAGGTATAAAATAGTTTAGTCCGGTTAAGCTGTTAAGATCTTGCTGGGTCAATAGCGTAGTCTTTTCGAAAAAAAAAAAAGTATAAAATAGTTACTATGCAATAGTATTTGTTATTTCTTAGCATTATCAATAGGTTCTTTGAAGTTATTACTATAGTAAGTATACTTACGTTGAAATATGGCTATGAAAGTTTCACTTAATTTGTTTGTAAGTAGAGAGTCTGGTAGTTCTCTAAAGTACTGTTTCACAACATCGGCAACATCGTGTGCTTGTGATCCGTCGAAATTTAAACTGGACTGGTTTGGATCAATTGTGTTTATATTTTCAATAGCGAAAGCCGCATTAGCAGCACCTGCTCCTTCTACAATACTTCGGAGTTTTGCAATTCTCGACTTGACGCCTGCTTTTCTAAATATACCCATCTGAAAAATCAAAACATATCTTGATAAATTTTATAAAAGAATACAACAATTTATAATTCTGCAATTAACGTACGCAGTTTGATTTTAGGTAATAAAATCTTGTGAATTCAATAAATAAAATATGCAATAATCACCTGCTCTAAAGCATTGTTTTTTAACCAATTCAAAGCGTATTGTATTGGTTTTGGTAAAGCGTGTCCGGTTCGCTGAAGAGACACAGTTAGTGGTACACCGAATACAGTCTTATCTGGAAAAAAAATTTAAACTCGTGTGCAATTTGACCAAATAAAATATGCGAAATGAGATATATTATTGTTATAAACCACATTATTTTTACCACCAAAATCAATACGGAAACTGAAAAATTTAAACAGTTAAATATTTCTAATTGGGTTGTTTATAATTTTCAATCTTATAGAGTTAGCTTATTTTTAAATGTAATTGATTAGTTATTATTACCTTTGTAATCTGGAGTTTTAATTTTTCTAATAAGTTTTGGTAGTTCCCAGTTCCAGCCTGATTTGTGTGAAGGGCAGTATCGCTCCATGCAAGCAGTTAGTCGAAGCAGAGCCAGCTTCCTCAAGATATGTAGTTGACCGCAGGAAAGCGACGACATTGGCCGGGACACTAAATAAAGAGTATATAATAAATGAATATTTATTGTTAGGTATTTTGCCGTTCGTACAAGATGGATTATTGTGATATAAAGACCATGGTTATTTCCGTGTTTATTACTTGCTTATATTTAACTAGGCTAAGTTCTATATCAAGTGTATGTGATTTCTTGTTTAGTCTCCTAGAATTTTTGTACTTACGGTATGATTCAGGGTCCTTTTGATTTGGCGTTGGTTGTAATGTGTTATTGGCTTTAGGTCCACCGTTTAGAGTATTCGTCCTGAATGAGTACCATCTTTGTATATTGTTCCTGTAATTTGCATGATCTTACTGTTATTACTGTAAAGCATTATTAAATATGCTTTAATAAAATATGTTGTCAATTTAATAATAATGATTTCACTTCTTTTTAAGTGTCTTTTACTAAACTTATCAAAAATTTTATTTCTATATCTGTACCCTAGAGGCAACTTATCAGTTGTCATATTTCTAGTTTCATATAAATAACAATTCACCTAAATTTTAGTGCTGTTAATCTAACGTTTATCACCAAAAAGTTCTTTCTTTGCCAAAGTAAGAAATATTTGTACTTCCACTCGTCTTGATTGTGCCTTGCTTTTAAAAGATGTATTAAGATAATAATATTGTTGTGTAAACTTACTTTTTGGTTTTTAAATCCAGACTGTCATCGTCATCATCGTGGTCACCGTCGTGAGATCTGGAACCAGTTGAATTTGGACTGCTATCTAGTTCTGAACTTCTTGATGCTGATTTATCCCTCTTTAGACTTCTATCCCTGAACCTAGTAGAATGAAAAGAAAATATATAAGTACGCAATGAAAGCATTAATTTCAAACACAGTAAGCATTATAAACACAAATGCTTTTAACACAAGGCAAAGTAAGAGTCATGTTAAAAAGCTCTTATGTCTGAACTGATGGATAATTTGCTATTTGTTCTATTAAAACGCTAAAGTAACATTGCGCATAACTTACGAGCATCCTGTAAAAGCGTTGCAAGAAAGAATTTTTATTACCACTTAGAATGTGCATCAAAATGAAAAAAAAATGGAAAGACAAGTACCAAACTCCTTTACATATTTTGCATATGTTAACATTTGCGTTTTAGCATGTGTTTAATATATTTTTAATTAACTTACACCAGTTAATTTAACAAAACTATTTTGTCTTTCTTCAACTGCACGAAAATAAAACTAGGAACCAAGATTTGTTATCGTTCAAAATTCCCAATTAACGAAACTCGTAAATAATATAAATACTCGATGCACACGGGGTCAGATATGTTAATGGTCAAATCTTATCCAGGAATAAATAACTATTTCCACAGACTCGGTCTGATAAGTTAGAGATATAATTATTCGAAGGAAATCACAACACTGACTGCATATTGTTTGTTAATTCTTTATTAGCCAACGCTTTACACTGTTTTTGTCCACCACTAATGGGTGCTCGTTAGTAAAGTAATTAGTTGGTCTTTTGTAATGACTTGTTTTGGATGTGGGATTATGGGCTTAAGTGTTTTTGTCACAGTCAAGTAAGAAAGTAATATGGTGAGTGAGTTAGTTGGAGTAATTAACTTACATGTATTACATAATGTGACAAAAAAATAAATAAAAACTTATTGAAGAGAGCATCAGAATTCTAAGGCTATTATTACGAAATGTCTCATAAAGAAAATAAAAAAAAACTTCAAACCGTAAAACAAAGTCTAACTTCACTTGTATGGTAGTGTCAGTTTTCATATATAATATGACAGGTGAGGACGATATTCCAGTGGGGATTATTATTCTTTGGTTCAATGGGGATATTTCTGCAGTATGTACATTTTCAAACTATCAAAGTATTCTCGTAAAAGCTTGCAATACTAATGTAGAAAGGAAAATACAATTAATAATCTTGAACATTGGATTATTTGGTGCCTAACATTTCCTTCTAAGATGCAACCTGCTGTACCTTAAAACCTACAATAAGAATTAAAAAGATCAACGTCTGAGACTTAGTAAAAAACAATAAACATACTTTTGTCCTTCTTTTCCCAGGTTGAGAGAACTCGTTCTAATTGCTTGGCGTCTATGAGGAGTGTGTGCTGGAGATTTTTGAACCTCTCGAAGTATTTCTGGGTCCGGTTTTAGATCAATCGGTGAAGGAGGTTCCACGTATACCTTTGAAGTTTAAAGAAATTATTAATTTAGGCATAGTATTAATCTGTTTGTATTAAATTACGTCATTCTCATATAATCGGGATGTCATGTGAATAGCAGATTTTTTGTTGCATACAAATCTTAAAATAATCTTTAATTTTCAATTTTAAGATGGTAGAAAGTACCAAGTAAAGATTTACCTCTGTATTGTGATGAGTATTGTTATCTTTATAGTAATTATGTCTCCAACTAGCAGGTTGACATTCTGAGTCACTCATTGCACTCGAGTCATCATTTTTGACCCCTCTGTGGAATATTCTTTTAGCTCTGCCAAGCTTCGACTTCGTGCTTTTATTGCTGGATCCCATGCTACCATCAGAAGCATAACTAGAACTGTCATCACCGAAAGGTGGATGTATGACAAAGGATTGCTCAATAGGGGCGATAGGTGAAGGAGGCATTATGGTCATCGGTGATGGAGGTTGCGTTCTAATAGCTGGCGCATGCGCAGGAGAACTTTGAAAGTCAGGAAATGGAAACGCTGTAGGTGATGTCGGTGTCATATCTATGTAATTTAAATCAGGATATCGGTCCTGTTGTACGTCTAAGAAATGCGGAGAGGATACGATGACTTCGGCTCGATTCTGGCGTTTTCTTCTTCGGGTTTTGAGTGACTCAACTCTACGTAACAGTGCTTTAGCGCCATCGCGTAGCCGCTCAGATCCTGTCCTTCGAAAGCGCGTCCCAGTTTCTTCATCATCTTCTTTATCACTTTGTAATTGAATTACTGGCTGACCTGATAGCGTTAACCTGAGAAATGAAAATACGAATGAATTAAATGCCTTCGTTATCATATATTTTCTTATTAATCTATTATTCTATCATTCACTCAGAAACAATGGTAAGATCTGCGTCTAAATCAAAACGAAATAAAAATATAAAGCACGAAAATAACGTTGAAATATGTTGAAAGAATTGTATAAGCAAATTATAAACTTTCTACTCTCGTTTATTCACACCTTAAAGTTAAAAACTGTTTCAAACGGGATCTCATCTCCATAAACCAGATAGCCTATTAATGTTTTAAAGTTATGTGAAATTTCCAAGTACTTAAGCATTTCTACCCCAAGTGCCAAGTTTAGAGAAATTCTTCCAAGTTGGTAAACAACAAATAATTTGATTAAACAGTTTGGTTAAACAACTCCTCTTTTATCTTTTGTGTGTTACATAGATTCTTAATTAAAAAATTACTTTGTATTATATTCTGCTTTTGTTATTGTTGATTTTAAATATTGTCTGCGTATTTTACTTATAGCTAAGTGTCAAATTCTTTATTCAGTTTGCAAAGATACATTAATAATCGTTTCCTTTTTGAGTTTTATATGATGTTTTTTAATTACTTGAATTATTATTATCTATTGCTGGGAATCTAAGAAGAGAAACAAGCTTTACTATTATGAATTAGACATAAATAAGCAATTTAGACAAACAAAACATGTTAAATTGTAAATACAATAGCTGAATTAAGTTATTATATACTCTATAACTATACTCGTATAGTTTACACTAAATTTAATGAACCATAAAATAATAATGATTCATTAATATAGTTTACAAGTAAATTAGAATAAATAGCAAATACATTTTAAACTCAAAATTCAAATTTGATCTTTATGTCTTTTAAATTCGATTTGCTTCTTCCGTAAACTTTACAAGGTTATTCTTTTAGAGACCGTTTTGCACACAGGTGTTCAATGGGAAAGCAGTTTATTAAAATAATAGTAGAATAATCACTTATAAATATTTCAACGTATAATATTATAATATAAAGTCAACATCTTCATTTTAATGCATTCGTGTCATATATTTCTGATACCTATGATGTTTGTATGAATAGTATCGAAACTTATAAATGCATCTCTAGATTTGTATCATTTGTTGATTGTTCTATAATTTATACTCAATTATCTTGATTAACTTTATAATTTTCTGGTTTTTTTTTTATGACATAGTAGGGAAACGAACAGGTGGGTGGAACAGGATCACCACCGTCCATAGACATCAGCAACACCAGGGAAGTCGTAAGTGTATTGCCAACCTGTGTTGGCGGGGAAAGGGGAAGGGGAAGAGAGGGAAGGGAGAGGGAGAGAGGTGAGCCTCAGGCGCTCTAACTGACCGAACGAAACGCAACAATGCAAACAGTGTTATTTCACGTTTGTTTTCTGTGGGTCGAGTGGTATTACCCCGGACGAGCCGACCCATTCATGCTGGAACCAGTTATAACCTTTAAAAAAATGAAACAATTATAACGACTGCCGATAGAAGTGAATATTCAAAACGATGGAATAACTGTTTTCTTTAGAATTTTTATATAAATTATAGTGTCATTTATTTAAATTTCATGATCTGTATATTGAAATTGTTACTGTTATTGTTTTTTCCCGTCTATTGGCACACAGAACAATAATTATGCATGTTTATCCTTATAAAGTTTATTAATCAATCAAGCTTTTTTTTTCTTTATACAGGAGAAAATCCGTCATGGATACACCTCGCATTGCCGGGGGACAGTGCGAGGGTTATGTGAGACTCCTACTCACTAAAAACTCCTGTGCCGCCTTTGCGCGTATGTATCCAGGGTCGAGGGTCGGCGGTGAACATGTGCTCCTCTAAGCCCTGGTCACGCGCTTGGGCCCCCGTAGATGGTCGAACGGGGGACCCACGCATCGAGAGAGGAAATTCCTCCTTCCTGCTTCCTATTGAAGCGGAGCCGAGACCGTGATAATCAATGAAGCCTATGATGAGCTGCAAAATATGAATATTACATGTACATAGGTCACTACACCATGCGTCGCTAGTCGGACGCAAGCGTAGGTTACGTTTATTAGCATGTTATCATGCGTAATTATAAGATACCTTCTGCCAAAAATACCCTTCAAAGCGCCTAAAGACGTTTTCACTACAAAATATGATATATTCTCCAAGGATAAGATTTTCAACACAGAGTCAAATGAATTTCCAGTGTATCACGTTTCTGCATTTTGCGAGTTACGTAGGACCATTATCATAAACCGAGAGATGGTGGTAACTTTTAATTAAAATCTGTGGTTGCGCTGTGACAGGACTTTATGTATTCTTGTTTTAAAATAATACCATGTGATATATACCTTCATTAACATATTCTTTACCGACCTATAAATAAGTATTTCGTTGAAGATTTTATTATTATTTCCGCCGTTAATATAAGTATATTAATAGAGATTTATGATATAAAAATCTCGAATCACGATGTTTGTGGTCGAGCTCCTTCGAAACCGCTGAACCGATTTTTATGAAAATTTTAATGTATATTTGTTAGGTATGAGTATAGATTGTAAATTTTGTACTTCTAGGTGATTAGGATATCCCTATCCGAATTTTTATGTGCAATTTATTTGCCAAATTTTCTTTTTTTGTTTTTTTTTTTTGCCATTAAAAAATACAAAACGCCAAATTTTTACCTTTCTAACCCCACCCTCCCATCCTTTATTTGAGATTTTAATATTTTTGTGTAAACAATATCCAAATGATTCAACGGCCGTTTTTTTTTTTTTT
>JACEII010000070.1:1761460-1777543 GCA_014332785.1 Antheraea mylitta | reverse complement strand
CGTGTAGTGTTGTAGCGGTGATGTATATTTGTGTGTCACCGTATCGCGCAAGCAACGCACTCAAGGGCTCCCTACCGAGGGATCGAACCTAGGCTTGAGCCGCTGCCGTGGGAGGCCTAATCGGGTGTGCGGAAGAGAAATTAACCTCCAGACCACGGCGGCGTGATCTGTGGTTACGTGGGCGTGGGCGTGAATACGCTCTGTTTCGAGGGACAGGCTGGTACTCGAGGGACAGGCTGGTACGAACAAGGGTCGTTCGTATTTCAAACAAAACGACATTATTGATGTTTTTGAATGACAGATGGCGTTACGTCCTCCACATCGAAAATTCTTTCACATGTCGCTATAATAACTATATATCGGGTTCTGGGTTTTTTAAGATTTTTCCATTTTGAAAATACAATTTGTACCGGCAGGTAACTGATTTCACTCTTTTTCTCGAACTGGCTACACTATTGACCTTTTTTTTTACATGGGGAAATCACTACGGATGCCAACCCTAACCGGGCAGCTAGAGTGGGGTATGACCGACTTGCACGGACTAAAACCCCATGGTGCCTCCTCACATCCGTTGGCCGAGAAGCAGGAACTGCCTATGACACTACCTCTGCTCACCCGGCAGGTGTCGGCCCCCTTAAGGGGCCTCTTCTGCGGCCTGAGGGGTCAAGGTGGAAAAATCCTCAGGGAGGGGCGGGTATTGAACCAACTCCCTCCCCCCGGACGAACTGTGGAAGTCGCACGGCACGATGCGCCTCCACCACGTGGGCCTGCTATAATGCTGGGTGACGGACGTGCCTGCGTCACGTCGCCCACAAGTCCCTTTACGGCGGCCTTAGATCGTCTTCGACCTGTCGCCCCGTCGGCGGGGAGCCTGATATTCTACTCTCTCTCCCTCTCCGCCGCCTCCTTAGCGAGCATAAATGACTCGCAGAATGAGGCGACGGAGTTCCACCCGGTCTTGCTCTCAACCATCTTGCAGACGACAATCGAAAGCGAAAGATCCGGGCCAATGGTCGCGACGAGCTCGCGGCGTTGCACATCCCAGGCGGGACAAACTTCTAGAGTGTGCTGCACGTTGTAAACTATTGACTTAGTAAGGTGTTAACAGCTTCACCGGGCTAAACCGATTTCATGCAGACGAAGTTGCGCGAGTCAGCTTGTATATGTACAAAAATCGTTTTTTTTTTCGAACTAATTACGCTATTGACCCGGCAAGGTCTTAACAGCTTCACCGGACTACACAAAAGTCGCACTAAGTTGTGTTTAATCGATGACAGGCATAATTTTTTCTCACTACATAAGAAACATAAGAAGGTGCGTCCAGATCCTTGTTAATATATCCAAATACATATTAAAAGGTTTCTTACAAAAAAAACTCCTGAATACCGATATCTTAAGGGATCACATGTTAATAATAAATGTGCTAAATAAGGATCGTACTGAAAGATATTGTTGGACAGTAGCTACCAGTCAAGATACGAAGTACTGGATTGCAGACTAGTGCAGGCTTTATTATATAGGCTTCTGATTATTCGTCTATTCCTTTGGTGCAGTCTTCGCTTCCTTTTTAATTTTTAATCTTTGGCCCTTTATGATGGGATCTATTTCCATAACTCCATCAATCAATTATGAATCGCTACAGTTCTTAATTACATTAAAACAACTCTACTCCAGTGAATGAAAATTTCAAACCTAAACAGTTATTTAACTTTACCGACCACGGGCTGCGTTGTTCTAAAACTTTTGTTATATTAGTTTCAACCTCCAAAAGTTGTCGTTATGTTAACGCTTTTGATTTCTCTAGAGCCTTTGCGTATAAGTTGGGATTAAAATTTAATCTAATATGTATGTTTTTAAATAAGAAAATACAGTTCCGTTGAGGCTAAATCACGTGAAAAACTATTGAACGTATGGACATAACACTATAATACTAAGGTGGATGCTACTTTGCACTTCCGCCTGGAACTGATTGACCACTACTACGTCTAACTACAACAAAAAGTTTAAAGTGTATATTACACGTCAATCTAAAACATATTTTAATTTGTTTATTGATAATTATTATATTTATATTAATTATTCAAAATATAATTAATATATACAAAATATATGTTTATTAATTATTTGATTTTCTGTTTGTTGTAGTTAGACGTAGTAGTGGTCCATCAGTTTCAGACGGAAGTGCAAAGTAGCATCCACCTTAGTATTCAATGATGGATTTCCGCAAAGTAACGCATTCTCCAATCATATATAAGACTATAATCTGTCGATGCGCAATTTTTCACAGATAGTTTTACAATATTTATTTTTTGGATTCGATAGACACTTCGCCATTTTTTTAAAATTCAATGAAGTATGCGGGAGTTAGCTAGTTCTATACAAACTTTGGTCAGTGTTATATGTTGTATTTTTAATAAGTATAACATGTGTTGTTTGTGGAAAACTTAAAACAATATAATAACCTACTTATGCAAATATCTAAATCTAAATTACCTTAAAAAAAAGGTTATTTAAAAAATTAACTAGTTTGAAAATTCAATCTAAAGTTTTTTTTTTTGCACCAGTAGCACTTTACCTTAGGTACGTATACCTTAGTAGTAACTAGTTACTAAGTAAGAAATGTAGACAATTGAATCTATTATATAACCCTATATATTGTGTTGTATTTAAATTTTTCGTGTCCAGTTTCTATTCCATAATACAGTATAGTTTCTAAATAACAATGTACTACATTTCAGTCTTCCGTAACCGTTGCATTCATTGTTTATACTTTGAATAAATTTACTTTAAATCTTCTACAGTTACTATAAAATGTATCAGAGTACCTACGCAAAACAAACAGCAATCAAGTAAGCAAACTTCAATGAAAATTGTAACTAATATTATAAAGCGAATGGGATTGTGTTTGCTTATTGCGTTTTTAGTTCATAACTACTGAAAGAATGATGTTAGAATTTTGCAGTCATGTTGTCAAGAGTATAGAAAAGGATATTTCACTCATAAAAAAGTACTTTTATCGAGGGATAGGTCAAAATAGCAAGAAATAATATAGAGTCATAATAATTTAATATGGGGTCCTTCAAGCATAACGTGAAGAAGCATTTACGTAGGCCGGGATGACAGCGGCGACCGACGAAGGTGGCGTATCTCTCGCCAGTCGCCGTTGTTTTTGGATTGCACTGTGCTTACTATCAGGTATAGTGCAGTAATTTTGCCGTGCTACTGTAAAAAAAGGCCAATATTTCCCCTTGTTTCGCATACTTCCTTTTTGTAATAGTATACGTTTCAAATTCGATTTTTTTTTTGTGTATCTTTGGAATGAACTCGAAAAAAAAAAATTAAAACTTTTAATTTATTTCAACTTTTCTTTGTTTTAATAATATGTCTTTCTCTTCTTATTTTATACATGCTGTGTTCACATTTAGCAGAGTTCGTGTCCATTTCTGTTTATTGAAATCAGTTTTGTGGACCTTGAAGAAATAAGAAACAATTTTTTTTTTATCGAAGCACGACATAGTGACTGCACTATGCCTGACGTTAAGCATAGTACAATCCAAAAACATCGGCAACCACCGTTATCCATCGCCGGTCGCTGCTGTCATGCCGGCCATAATGACGAAAGTCACCCGGTACTGGATATGCACAGGCTGATCCCGAAACGCGACGCGCAAAAGCGAGTCACTATGACGGGCTTTTTCGCTATATGCATGGTGGTTGCGACCCAGTCGGCCTGAAAAATCCTACCACCCCGCATTTATATAATCCCGAGCAAGGCTGCCGGCAAAAGCTAGTAATACTACTTTTATTATAATTTAAACCACATTGTTTAATTCTGTTTTGCATAAGCGACTAACGAACGCCCAATTTTACGAGAATTAATTGAGGAATAATTGTGAGAGTAAAACGTTATCTCACAGAGGAAATTCAATTCATTCCGGTACAAAAGTGCCTCAGTTCACATATTGTCTATTAATGTCACATAAAAAGCATTCCGCTCCGTAAAACAAACGCCCCTAAGTAGGTTATTGAAACTACAGTAATAAACTTATGTAAAGAGGTGGCTTCGTTAATAGCGTTTTAAATGTCTTGAGTTGGTTACTTAAGAGGATTTCAAGTGAGCAACAATTTGCGAGAGCTTGGTTGGAAAGTTGGTGTAAATTAATCAAGGATGCTGCCATACATAAGAGATTCATCACAAGGACTCTATGAATTTCAAGAGTTAGGTGTTATTACAAAGAATTTATCGAGAGTTATAAAAAAGTAAGTGAATAGGTCATACAAGGTAGAAAGAAATATTTATACTATATATATAAACTACACACGCAAACTATAAACTACTGATAAATGTGTGCTTAGATAAATATAAGACAATCAGTTCATTACACAATCCAATAATGTTGGAGTATGAACCTGTAAACTCTCAGCTCAGTAGTGCTCAGCTCACTGCGCTTTAAATGCAGACATATTTACATGGAGATCAGCTAATTTGTATAAACTATACTAACAATTATTTTATTATAGGGCAAAGGCTACGCAAAAACGGAATCTTAATAACATAAATAGCCCATCAAGTATTAACCAAGAGGTTTTTTTCTTCTTCTTATTCTTTTGTTCTGCAGACTCTTGGTTCGGACCTTTCTTTTGCTTTCGCTTTTTTTATTGTCTGCGTGAAAAATCGTATCTGTGAGCAACTATTGGGTGTTTTATATTTATTTAGTATTATTTTAACTTAACTTTTTTTTATCTGAATTAACTATTTTCTATTTTAAAAAATTAAAAAAAAGCTAAGAGGTTATGACTCCTTTTCTTAGGACTTCGTAATACCTAGACGCATACATAAACGTACTTAACTTTTCTAATACTCTGAGCTACTCAGATGCAACACGTTTCAAATGTTTTTAATGTTGAACTAGAATTTCATTTTATGTTAAAAGAAGAAGACTACATATGTATTTATTTATTTTATTTTTATTTTATATATTTAGCGCACCAACATAAATACTACACATAATTAAAATTACATATGGTCAATTACATATTGAAAGAATAATAGCTTAATTTGTACAAATACGCCATCAAGTTATGTTTTTAAGCAAGTGCCGCTTGAATGATCCAAAGGCTTCAAAAAATATATCAATGCTGTTATTTGTTCGAGATATATCATTCATTATATAATATATCCATGCCACCTAGCCTACTCTAAGATGGTACATACACCAAACCTAGAGAGGACTGGCTCTTAAGTGCGGTTGCTGGAATACGCCAAGAGACGCTTGGCGACAGATTTCAAACTTGAAGGTGGTAGCTTTTCAGGTGGACTTAGAACAAACCCTACCTACTATGCTATAATTGCATTACTATAATTTCCTTTATATAGTATTATAACCGAAAACTTCGAAACCGTTGCAAGAGTTCAAACGTTCGTCCTTCAGCGTTATGTCGGACATGCTCTCAACTAAGGCATCATAGCTTACAGTAGAATCTCAAAGTAGGAAGAAAATAAACTGAAAAATATTAAACATTACTAATTACCATATGATACTGATTTTTGGAGCTGGTAGAGCCACGTTGAAGCTATAACTGGTTTCAGCATGAATAGGTCGGCTCGTCCGGGGTAGTACTACCCGGTCACAGAAAACCGACGTGAAATAACAGTGGTTGCATTATTGCGTTTCGTTCGGGTAGTGAGAGCACCGAATGCCCACCTCCCTTCTCCTTTCCTTTCCCCTCCCATCTCTTCCCCCTTCTCCCATGCCCCCTTCCCTCGAAACATAGGCTGGCAACGCACTTGCAACTCTCCTGGTGTTGCTGGTGTCTATCAACGGTGGTGATCACTTAACATCAGGTGAGCCGCCTGTTCGTTTGCCTGCTATATGGTATTAAAAAAAAGATTCAATAACATAATTATGGTGCTGAGTGAAAATGGTTATGATAATAGTACAACCCGCTGGCAACAAGACCGCACCTTTCTTATAGAGCTATCATTATGCCTACGGTTTGGCAACCCAAAATGGAAACGTGATAGGTGAAGGGCTAAGTACTGAATAGTGGAACAAATGGCTGTGAACTTAATTATAGTCATTCTGCTCTTACCAATGCAGGTAGGTATTTAGATTGTTTCCGCAGGGGATCCACATTGATTACTTAATAAACTAAGATAATTATACGGTAAAATGAGAATGGAGTATTCAAATACGACTGCATGGGATCGTTTAGTTTAGGTTCTCTTGTATACTACAGTAATTAATTCGATTAATTAATGGTAAATAATACACGAAAATTTGATAAGAGTAAAACGATTTGTTCTTTTCTGGTTTTTATTCTTTTCATCCATGTATTCAGAACTAATTGATACCCGTGTCTAGTCTGTTTACTATGTTTAAAAATATATTTTATGTACAGACTAGCCCCTGCCCGTGACTTCGTCCGCGTAGTAGTAGTTACTTTGGGCTAACGCTAACACGCAATTGAAGCCCTCAAGCAGAAAAAGTCCCGAATTTGAAACATTTCTCATTGGTACTCCGCTCCTATTGGTCATAGAGAGACAATATATAATCTATAATCTTCCTCGATAATTTAGCTATATAACACTGATAGACTTTTTTTTAAATCGGACCAGTAGTTCCTGAGATTACCACTACAACGTCATAAACTCACAAACTTTGCCTCTTTATAATATTACTATAGATAAAAAAAACTTAGCTTATAGTTTTTTTTTTGTAAATAATATTATTAACAGATGAACGGATAATTGGCTTATTTCCCATTTCGTGCGTATTTTTTGATGCTTGCCATACTTCAATGTGATTATATTTACGAAACGAAATTCTTTTGAATATATATCTTGCAATAGAGAAAATTTAAGTTGAAATTGGGTCTGTCTTTAATATATTCGAAAACTAGGTGCATACCTGTACAACGATGCGTGTTTGGTGAACGAATTTGACGGTCATGTTTATTAAGGGTCGTTTGGTTTGTAAATTCGAAGAGTAAAGTAGCCTGCTGGTTACATTAAAACTTAAACGATTCTAATAAACTTTGTGGTTTGTTGTTTTGGAATATTATTATCTTTTGGATCGACCTCTGTATATATGTGTTTCTAATGACGATGTCTTTTGAAACAATTGTTTTATTGTCATAATTATATTTTAGTATAGTATTGATGTATATTATTGTTTTGTAATACAAAGATTTCAAATTCGCAGCACTATATGTATAATGTATATCTATAATCTATCCAATACCTTTAAACGACCAATTCTTGTATGTTTTTATATTGTTATACATCCATAATCTCGGAAACGGTGAAAGCTATTTCCGAGAAACCTAGTATGTAGGTGGTTTCTGAGACGATAAATCGATCTGGCTAGATTTCATTCATAGAAAACTTTTTATCTAAATTTTCAGGCAATGAAAAAATATAGCTAGAATATAAAGGAAATTTCGCCACCGCTATCAAAACAAAAATAGCTGAGATGGAAGTCGGCAGCTTCGAAAATCCGTCCAACCCCAGTTTGAATCCGATTGACAGCAAAAGAGATAACTTTTTTTTATTTTTTTGTAGAATATGCTGATTTTGTAAAAAACCTAATAGTTTATTTTAATTTATGAATGTTTTTAAATAACCGAGCTAGGCTCGGTCGTCCAGGTGCTTTCTCGTATGTAGAAGAGTGTTTCTCGGATTCAGGTTTCCACAGTATATTTTTCTTCACTCTGTAAAGGCGTGAACCGCAAATGTGTAACAAAACAAACATCTGATTTTAATCTTAGTTAAGATTAGTATTATTTTATGTATAATTGACCATATTTATTTTACTATATTTCTATATTTCACACTACTATATTACTTTACTACTGAAAACATCACAAAGGGACTTCAAAGAAACAAAATCTATCTTCTATACATATAATTGGAATGTAAATATAACGCGTCTGTACTTTTTCAATTTACTAGAAAAAACATGTTACACGTATCTAGGTAAAAGTAATTAAACAAAAATAAACAAAAAACACATTTTAATCATTTTTAGAAATGTCTGTCTGTCTGTCTCTATGAACACGCATTACAGCTAAAGTACTGGATTCACAAGAAACTCTCAGCAACAAAGTCGTAAAGCATATCCTCGGAAGTAACCTAGTCTTTGTTTCATTAAAATCGGTCCACTCTATCAAAAGTTATTATAATTTTAATGACGACACGACTTAAGTATGAGAGAATAGTAGATAAGTAAATGGACTTAATACGTTCAGATGACTTTATAATTACTGTTTTTTATATAAGCTTCCACGCAGACGAAGTCGCGGGCATAGCTAGTAGGAAATAAAATACTAGCACATTAATATTGAGTATTTCAAATTAATGCAAAGTGAAATAATCCTTGTATTTAATAATACAGTACTTTATAGACAGGTTGAGGTTCCCAATGAAGATTTATCAAATCATATACATGTAACACGTTTGTATAACATTTAGGAACAAAGAAACAATCCACTTAACATACCAATCGATCAATCAGAACAAAGATATTAATAAGCTCGCGTAACAATATCTCTAATCACGTTTACACGTGTTAATCGTGTAACTGTACTCGTAGGGCTCGGTGTTGCCAGATATTATGTTTTTGAAGTAAAATTTCCCATAATGAATTCGAATTATGATCGGCAATTTTGTGTGTGATGAAAACTGATGAGGTTGAACACTGTATGGAGTAGAGTTTTGAGAACACATATTCTTGTCCGATATCTGAAATTAAGCAACTTCGGCCGCGATCACCACTTGGACGGGTGACCACCTGGGAACAAGGCGTGACGTTGACTTTTTTTGTATTTTTAACTAAAAATGTTTTGTTGTACTTCTAAAGATCCACTTAAATCGTGTGTCCTTACGACACACTCTGTTTGTTTTTTTTCTTTTATTAGTAATAGGAGCTAAATACATCGCGACTAATTTTATTATTCATTACACAAAGATAAATTACATAAATAAATACATGTCTGTTTCATAAGAGCAAAGGAAAATTCTGGTGAAAGTTTATTAACATCTCATAGAAGAAGACAAATAACAGTTGATGATAAAACATAATCACAGTACATTCATACACAATTCAACCACATATAATGTCTCGCAAATGTCTCATACATTAACAATAGGTAATAGAAAAATTGAGTTTTAAATTAAACTTTATCACTTTAGCATTAAGAGTAATGTTACTATGGCAGTAAAAATAATATATTTTCTACGTATATTTTGAACACATTACAATTCACTAGAAATTTACACAACGGAGCTAGACTAAACCCTTACCTACCTACCTTATATAATAATTATTTTAGATTAAATTCATTTGTAATTATTAAAGAATTTGTCTGTAATTAATTGTATTTTATATTTAGTTTAGTGTAACAAAACAATAGAATTATTATTCATTCTAAGAAACGAATATCAAGGAGCGGCAAAATTGTCAAGTCTCGTGCGTTACCTAGCAACCTGTATTCATCACGACAGAAATTATTGGAATCCGGACGTGTACACATAACATTAAAAAATACACACATCAAATAAGTCTAAGCAACATGCGTGATATTACAAATTTTACCAATTATATTAATTAATTTACTAATTAAACCCAGGAACAATGGGATAAAATTATGTTTTCCGATGAGTCGCGATTCGAGTTTAAGCCTGATACAAGAAGGGTGCGAGTGTATCGTCGGCCCGGAAATACTGAAAGGCTCAGGTGCGTTCAGAAAGTTCATCCATACAGCGCACAACAGTTATGTTATGGGCGGGTATTATGAAGAACAGGTGAACTGAGCTCGTTTTTGTAAATGGACACATGAATGCTGAAAATTACATTGAGGATATTCTCAGACCTTATGTCTACCCATTTGCACAAACCTTTGGCTCCGATTTGAGGTTAATGCATGACAATGCGCGTTCACATACAGCTCGGCGAACCAGTGAATACTTTGCAACGGAGAACATCCGGGTATTGCCCTAGCCTGCACAATCGCCAGATCTCAACCCCATCGAACACGCATGGGACATGCTCCAGAGACGTGTTCTGAAGGACTTGGACGGAGCAACAACAACCCAACAACTGAAGGATTTGCTACAATGCCATTGGGAGCGAATACCGCAACATGACATAAACAGTCTCATTAATTCAATGAATAATCGTTGCCGACAAGTTCTGAATAGTAGAGGAGACCATACTTTGTATTAAATTGTTCTATTCTTTCACAATAAATACAATTTCTTTAGAAATTTCATTTTGTAAAAAAAAAGTTTAGTTTCTTATGTATCTCAGTTTCTACAGTATATTCTAATATTGTTCATTTCTGTTATTAAAAGAACTTATAAAGACAACAGCTGTTATTTTTACATCATAGAACCCTAAAGATATTATTTTAAAAATAAAATAAAACGTTATAATGTGAAGAACTATCCTAAAATTTAAATTAGTATATGTTGCTTAGACTTTTTTAATGAGTGTAGTAAAATATATGGAAATTAACCCTTTAGAAGCGTGTCATTTTATACAGTAAAATTTTATATTAACAACATACAATATTCCGGTAATATCGGTAAGTCTGGTAACCCTATTTCACACCTATTCCATTGCGTAAGGGATCATTCAGCCACAGACAGTGGATGAGGCTTTTAACTGACAACCTGACATGAAATATAAAGCATTTTAAAGAATTGATCAGTCTGTTTATAAACATTATTTTTTAAAAGAATTTATAACAATCATGGACGTGGTGTTACAATAAAAATTTACTTTGATTGTTCGTAGAAGTTGTGAGTTCTCATTATATTAAGATTTTTCTTTTTCTATGGGAACTATATAGTCCGGTCAAATTAGATCAAAAAATAAGAGTAAAGCTAACTAAATTCCCACCAAGCTGAAAATCGGTAAGATTGTTTAAAATATAATTAAAAATAACATTTGAATGTTCCCCATCTTTCCCCTGTATCGAATTTTTTTTATTCAAGGTCAAAGGTAAAAAAATGAGTTTTTCGCGATTTTCAGAAAAATGGTAAGTTTTATCATAAAAATACTTCAGACACAGATTGTAGACCATAAAATTATCTACAACTTATTTTCCTATGAGCCACCGTTTTTGAGATATAACGATTAAGAAAGTTGTAATGGACATAATATGCGCATGTCGTAATATGTTTTAAATGATGTTTAAATTACATATCGTATATAAACACAAAATGCCGGGAGATAGGTTTTGTGCGAGCTCTTACACTTAACTCATGTAAAGAGGACTCACATAGAGGCTGAACAATGGGTTGAGGTAAAGCGAAAATGCTCAAGTGAAGTGGTCTTAACTTCTCAAGATTTAAGGCCTTTTTTCCCGGTCACCGCTACATCAAAGCTTTCCGTTCCATTTCATACTAATTTATGCGGTAACCATATTTCTATATTCTTTTGTGTAATCACATACTTGTTACGTGAATTAAAAACACAGCCTTAGTCGAAATAGGTTCGAATTTTATAATATACGTAGGTTTTTTAATATATTTTGTACGGTTTTTAGCATTTCAGCAGAATCTCAAATGACGAGGACGAGGTCTAGCATGGTAAACACGGTAAATTTAGACAGGGAACTTCCAGAATACACACAATATACAGCAGGTGAATTTTTTATGAGATAGGAGGCAAATGAAGATGTGAGAGACTTGGTGTTCAGTGATCAATTCCGACCATAGACAGTAATAACACCAGGGGAGAGTAGGAGAGAGGAGAAGGAATGTGAGCCTCCGAAATTCTCACTGACCCAACGAAATGCAACAATGCAAGCACTGCTACTTCACGCCGGTTTTCTGTGAGAGTGAAACCAGTAATAGCTTCAGCGTAGCTCTATCACCTAAAAAATTTTGGCGATAGATTAACAATTGGTAGCTAGGCTAGGCGGGCTTAGAAAAAACCTACCACCACGCTACGGTTCCATCATGATGTTTTCCTTCACCGAAAGTTGTGACTCAGTTGCATGGATTCGAACGTGCGTCGATCAACACAGTGTCCGAACACGATATCAAATGAACCAAACAAATGCACGAAACGCTTCCCTTGAAGGAAGATATCGTGATGAAAACATGGTGGTCTTTTCTATTACTCGCTCTGCTACGTATTACACTATAGGTCAGGTGCTATAATAGACCAGATTGTAATTGAAAATCAGGTGAGAAAAAAGAAATCAAATGAACCGTCTTGGATAATAGTAGCTTTCTCTAAATCCGCCTTGTTAGCTGTTAACTCAAGTTGAAAATCTGCCAAGAACGAATTGGTTTATTCCAGCAATAGCCTTTGAGTGATACGTTTAGCGTGCTTACCATTTTAAAGCCCATGGATACTTAATATCTTACTTAAGTCTTTGCAATGTTTCTTATTTCTTGGATTAGCAATTCCATTTCTTCATATATTTCTGTTCATAAAGGAATTGTAAAGTATAGAATAAATACTTACAAATCAGGTTCCACATCAGTGTAATGGCCATCAGCGTCCACCAAGCCCACTCTTATGGTGGGCAGGGTTTCATCTTCATCATCTTCTACCTCTCCCCTAGCTTCTCGGGCTTCTCTCTCTGCTAACGCTCTTGCTGCAATCACCTGAAGGAAAATCAATTATTAACCATCAGCTACGGTGAAAGAGAATACGTTAAAAGTGGATCTAACAAACTTAAGAATTTATATGATACCTATAAACATTTCATCTTTTTTCTGTTTTATCATAAGATAACCTGTTTTAATATTATAAAGCTGAAGAGTTAGTTTGTAATTTTTCCGACACAAAATACATACAGGAGTTGTTGAGGCACGTATGCTTGGTACACATGCATATTTCAATAACTCATATATCTAGATAGCCTAGCTTAGGTTAGCTCAGATAGGTCGCGATTTTTGCACAAAACAGCCGACAGCCCAAGGCGAGGTGTGCCGTACACACTTGAGTTAGTCGCTCAAACATCCCAAATCGGCTGAGTGCCTTCAGCGCTTGCCTCAATAATTCGGTGAAGCTGTAAAGACCTTTCCAGGTCAACAGCGTTAATATTTCGAAAAAAAAAAAGAGTTTGTTTGGTTGAACGCGCTAATCTCAGGAACTATAGATTATAAATCACCACGTTAAGACCAATAGGAGCAGAGCACCAATGAAGGATGTTTCAAAAGCGGTTTTTTCCCTTTTGAGAGCTTCCGCTGCGTGTTAGCGTTTGCCCAAAGGAACTACACCACGCGGTCGAAGTTGCGGGGAAAAGTCAGTATATAATATAGAAATACTGGCTCATAGACATTTCAACGCACAGTCGAAATTACTGAGGCCCTGAAAATTTGCATGCGAATTCCCTGTAATTCTATGGATGAACATTCACAAAGGCATGAAAGTTTGTATGAAAATCCGTCAATTTTCCGACACCCATTCAGTTAGTTATTACGAAAATAATTACTGATATGGTTACTTATCGCTTAATAAATAAATATTCTTTGATATTTTAAAATTATTTTATAAGTTGTTTAGAAAACATTTTACTCATTTTTTTAGCATCAATAAAAAGAATTTCGAATAGAAACAGAACGCAATTTATAGACGACAAATAAAAAGATCAGCCCTTATTTTATTTCACCCAATAATTCACATCTGACCTTTTACGTTATATCAAAATAGTCCAACATTTTTCAAACGGCATCTCATAAAAACGTCTGCGCTTTATTAAAATAAGTTTATTTTCGTTATCTGATGCGTCGAGTGGGGCCGGTGGTTGTCGAGTTATAAACAGAGGTGTTTAACACAACATGGCCTCGTGAATTATTTTCATTTCGCGAAAAGGTACGCAGACGGTTTGGGCGTTAATATTCAGGTCAAATTCTTTTTTCACGTTACCGTATTACGTAACAACTTTTTCTCAATTGATAAACAAATGAAATACTCCTTTAATAAAATGACATCTATGTTTTTTGACTTTTTATATGTCATAAGAGGCAAATCAACATGTGGGTCACCTCAAGTGATACCACCGTCCATAGACACTTGCAACACCAGGGAATGTGCAAGCGTGTTGTAAGCCTATGTTGGAGGAGGGGGAGAGGGGAGGAATGGAAGAGAAGAGGGGAAGATGAGGGAAGGTGGATCTCCAGCGCTCTCACTGACCGAACAAAACGCAACAATGCAAGCACTGTTACTTCATGTCGGTTTTCTGTGAGAGGGTGATACTACCCCGGGTGAGCCGACCCATTCATGCTGAAGCCAATAATAGTTTCAGTTTGGGTCTACCACATGCAATTTCTGTCCGTTTTTTTAATATAATATTAAAGACATACGGTGTTATTACAAAAAAGTTAAATACGAATTGAATACTTGCTTTAAAAAGGTTACGTTATAAACGCACCACGCTCGTTGAATGTTCGCTATCTTGCTCTTTTTTCTCGCTGTGGTTAGTTTAGGTTAGACTTGCGAAAAGAGGATAACGCGAACTTGCACCGGCCGAGCGCGGTACATCTACTACGAAACCTTTTTAAAGCAAGTATTCAATACGTATTTAACTTTTTTGTAACAACACCTATGTAGTTTATAATTTGTAGTCTTTCGAATGCTCTCAATATTTTATATACCATAAGTATTGTACAATAGCAAGATGCCGTTTACCTACTGGGACCTTTTTTTTTTTTACGTGGGGAAATCCCTTATGGATACCCACTCTCCCGGGGAGAGGATCGGTTATGTCCGGCTTGCACGGACTAAAACTCCACGGTGTACCGACAGACCGTAGTGTTGGGCCGGCAAGGGATCGTGCTAAGCTATTCCCCTTAGATAGCCGCCCCAACGGTCCGCCAGGCGGAAGGTGGCCGCCGAGCTCCTACCTATAGAGAGGCAGCTGGGTACACACCAGCTGCCTCCCCTCGTCCGCCGGACCTGTGCAATGAGGGGATGAGCCCCCCGACTACATCCCCTCAGGTCCGGCTACGATGACAGAAGGAGTTGGGCAAAATGCCGCCTCCTCCTGCCGGTCCTCCGTTGGCGAAGACGGCCGCTGAGGGGGTTCGCCTCGCGGGCCCTCTCCGCCGCCTCCTTTTGCGAGATGACTTCCTCGCAAAAGGAGGCCACTACTCGCCACGCCTGCTCGCTGCCGAGCATGGACAAAACCACGCTCGGCAGCGACAAATCCTCCCCCACCACCGCTGCCAGAGTGCGGCGCTCCACCTCCCACGCAACACACTCAGAGAGAGTGTGCTACGCGGTATCCTTTTCAGCACCGCACTCATGGCAGGCGGTGGTCGGCTCCCTACGAGCGATCCGGTGCAGGTACCACCCGAAACAGCCGTGTCCGGTGAGTACCTGCACCATCCTGAACGTCAGGGAGCCCCACTCCCTCCCAAGCCACTCTCGCAGGACCAGGCGGACGGCATCGACGGTGTACGTTCCGCGCGTCCGCCAGGTCCTGCATCCACCGCTCTACCGCCCCCTCCCGCAACTCCCGTCTCTTATACTCTATCTCCCTGGGAGCCGGAGGCTGCACATTACGTTTCCTGTACGAATTCACGGTGGCGAGAACTCTTGCCTCCAGCTCCCAGGGAAGGGAGCTGGCGAGCGCAAATGCCACCGCCGAGGACATCGTCCGGTACGCCCGGATCACCTTCAGTGCCACCATGCGCTGCGCACTGCGCAGCGCGCGCACGTTGGCGTCACCGAGGGTGTCCGCCCAGACCGGAGCCCCGTAGGTGGCCATCGCCCGCACAACTCCCATAAAGAATCGTCGGCACCCGGCACCCGGCCCCCCAATATTGGGGAGCAACCGGCCGAGTGCTGACGCTGCCCCCGCAATCCGCGGCCCGAGTCCCACAAAATGGGGCTCGAACCACCAGCGCCCGTCCAAGGTGAGGCCCAAGTACTCCATGTGTGCCCCCACCCTGATCCGGGCGCCCTCCACCATTATGTGGGCCCCAGGTGGTGGTCCCCGCCGAGGCCCATGAAAAGTATGGCCTCGGTCTTCTCGAGAGCCACCCTGAGGCCCTACCTCCTTATGCGCCTGACCACGAGGGTTGTGGCCATCGTGGCCAGGCGCTCTACCTCCTTC
>JACEII010000070.1:1709872-1761360 GCA_014332785.1 Antheraea mylitta | reverse complement strand
CCCCCCCCCCCCGGGCTACGACAAGGGTGTCATCCGCGTAACAAATCAGGCGTGCTCCATATAGGAGCACACCGCGGAGCACCCAGTCGTAGCCCATGTTTCACAGGAGCGGCCCCAGAACCGACCCCTGTGGAACCCCCCGCCTTGTGGCCCGCATAACCATCCGTCCGTCGCCGTCGACGTAGGTGACCTGCCTGTCCTCCAGGTACGCCTCCAACAACCGCTGTAGGTACGGGGGCACTCCGAAATATCGGAGAGCCTCCCGTATGACACCGTGCGGCAGGCTGTTGAAGGCATTGATGTCTAAGGACACCGCCAAGATCCTCTCCCCTTGGGAGGTCGCCCCCGTCGACAGAGACTTTAGAAGGCACAGAGCGTCCACTGTGGAACGCCCAGCCCGGAAGCCAAACTGCGCGTCCGATATATTCGGCCCCACTCCCTCTAGGTGCTGGACGATTCGGGAAGAGACGACCCTCTCCAGCACCTTCCCGACGTCGTCCAGCAGGACAAGGGGCCGATACCCGGACGCGCAGTCCGGAGGGCGGCCCTCCTTTGCTAGCAGGCAGAGCCACCCAAGCTTCCAGAGCTACCTACTGGTACCCTGAATCCGTTAGTTTAGGTACTAACTATTCGTAGGACAATTTCACAACATGTTATTTCATTCATAATTTTTTTTGACAGCAATATTTTCTCTTTTATAAGAAACAAAATAGACGCGCAGTCTATAGCTGTCTACATAGAGTTACAAAAGTGTGAAGAAATGTAAGCTGGTCAATAATTGTATGGTTATCTTCAAGCAATATTAAAAAAAGCAACTAAAAAAAATCGGCCCACCTTTGGATCAGAACAAAACGGAACTACTAGTATATCACATTAAAACGTAACTATATATGCGATGACAATAGAGATTACTTACTATTTCGATACGTATCAAGGAATAGATTCACCGTAGTCATAACAAACCTTAGCAAAGTTTTTGTGTACATTTTTTATGAGAAGCAAGGTAATTGTGACCTTTGACATAATCCTACGCAAATGCCAACAGTGTAAATAATCTATATAAGAATAATGGGTTGACAGTAGCTTCTACAACAAGCTTGTATTTAGGAAACTGACAGTTAACAGTTTTACTTTTAAGGTGAACTTTTGTGTCAGGTGTTATTAATGTTATTGATATCGCGTCAGTAACGCTACGACATGGTAGATTAAAGTTGAGAATGTCGTTCGTCATTCGAAGGTGACGTCAGACATAACATCAGTGATGCGCTCGCACTTGAATTGATGTTGTAGTATTCATGTACTTTGAGGTTACTTGACAATTTATTTACTAAAAATGGCATATATTGAGTCATTTACTGTCAAGGAATATATTATTTTTGTGTGAATTCTTCATAATTTAAACATGGAAAATTACAAACATTGAAGTTATAAAGGAAATATGGTTTATACTTCCTCTTTTTAGGTAATTCAAACTAATCCATGATAAATGAAATAATTTTAGAATATTTATTGATATATTATAGTTAACCCTTCTTTGCGTGAAATTTCTTTATTGGTGACCATACAACTACAGCTACAACAAACAGTGGAATGACAACTTCAAACTCGTTTTATATATAGTGACACTTGCTTATTTTTGACAGCTATGTTTTTTTTATGCAATGGACATTAAAAAGGTATCCAAACAGTATCAACTTAAAATGAACTTGTTCTTTTATATAATTTTTGGGCATTCAATGTTATGATGGAAATTTCCACCATTATGCAAAGAAGGGTTAAGGTTATTACGACCAAGACGATACGGTTGTACATCTATCGCGCGTATTCAAACTCACGAAACCAGTAATGCTGCATAACTGACGCCATATCACTGATGCTGCATAACTGACGACGCATCAATGATGTTACGTTACTGACAGCGCGTCACTGATGCTGCATCACTGACGTCGCGCCGCATCATTCATTAAACGTTTTATGGAAGAGTCCACTTTTACAGTAGCATTGGTTTAAAAGTTAATTATAGGTACTACTGAAATTTACAAACGGGCTTTAGTTTAAGAAAACTCGAGATATTTAAACGACACTATTTTTTTTATCGAAGCACGACAAAGTGACTGCAATGTATTTGATTTTACAGCACAATGAAATCTAAATCCAAAGACAATCGCCCATAGGCTTAAAATCTATGGTCAGTCCCTATGGCTTTTGATTTGATATTGGTCATCCAAAATGGTGCCATACCAAAAGAGTGATGTGATTAACTATCACGAGCTTTCAATATGTGCATCACTGTGTCATAGTGGTAGTGAACTAGTTGAGTATAAATAGGTACTATGGTATAATTAATAGTATTACTTAATTTGAATGGATTAATCTCGAAACGTGATATGCCTAAGCGTGCTACTATTATAGATATGACACGTAGTATATGGAAATTGTGATACATTCGAGCATATTTAAATAAAGATATGTTTACAAAAATAAATTAAAATACTGATAACATACCTGTAACCTTCTTTGCGCCTGCGGTGTGATTTCCACCACCCTCGACCACCTTCTTGATTTCCTCTCGTACTGCCATTTATCGCTTAGCGCACACTGTTCGTCATCCGAGTCGTTCTGGGAGCAACAATATTAAGTCAGTGTTCATCTTTACTAATATTATAAAGAAATAAAGTTTGTGAGTTTGTGACGTTGTAGGGGGTAATCTCAGAAACTACTGGTCCGATTTGAAAAATTATTCCAATAATATATAGCGCATTTATCAAGGAAAGTTATAGGATATATATAATCAAGCTAAGAAAAATAGGAGCGGAGCACCAAGGAAGAACGTTTCAAAATCGGGTATTTTTCCTCCTGAGAGTTTCAACTGCGTGTTAGCGTCAGTCCAAAGAAACTATTCCACGCGAACGAAGTCACGGGCAGAGGCTACTTCATTATACGGAAAAGGGAGACTGGTGTTACTCGCTTCTGCAGAAATTTTAGCTCTCATTCCCCTGCACGTTCTCCCCTGGTGGTGGTAGAGAGTAACAAATTTTTGGCAACTGCAATATTCCACATAAAAACCTCGTAGCGACAAATAATCAGTGTAATCGATGATGAAAAAAGATGGATACTGTATATAGCCATACCATTAAATTAAATTAAATAAGGAAAAGTCATAGAAAAGTTTATGTAAATTTATTATATCCTACATAATACTTAAAAAAATCGTAGTTGTAGATTAAAAAAAAAAATATATAAATATTTCTTGCACCTAATATTAGAAATGCGAATGTAATTACGTTTGTTACGCTTCCACGCAAGCACTGTCACTGATACAGAAAAATATATTTTATACTAAAAAAATATTGTACCCGTGGGATAGGTCAAATCGATATTAATAAGACCGAAGCCGCGAGTAAAGACTAGTTTTATCTAGATAAAAGGTAGGCGATTTACTCCTTTTTTATGTCATAGGAGGCAAACGAATAGGAGGGTCATCTGATGTTAAGTGATCACCATCTTCCATAGACACCAGCAACACCAAAGGAGTTGCAAGTGCGTTGACGATCTGTGTTGGTGGGGAAGGAGGAGAAGAAAGGGAGAGGGAAGGAGGCGGGCCACCGGTCCCACTGACCGAACGAAACGCAACAATGCATGCACTGTTACTTCTGTCGGTGTTTCTGTGAGAGGGTGGTACTACCCCGGATGAGCCGACCCATTCATCCTGAAACCAGTAATAGCTTCAGCGTGGCTCTACCACCTACAATTTAATTTATATAAAATTTAATTCTAATTCATCATCATCATTACCCTTATCCCACCTAAGTAGGGTTGGCACAACATGTTTTCTTTTTCCACTCTCTCCTATCAAATGTTATCTCAGTATTCACACCTTTTACGCACATATCATTTTTCACACAATCCATCCACACCTTTTTCGGTCTTCCTCTACTCGTATATCCATCCACCATCATACTCAACACTTTTCTAGTCACATGGTTTTCATCTCTTCTCATGACATGCCCATACCATGCTAACTTATTACTTCTCAACTTCTCTGTCACCGGTGCTATTTTCAAACTTTCTCTGATATACTCATTCTTAATCTTATCCATTCTAGTCACACCACACATCCACCTTAACATTCGCATCTCTGCCACATGTAATTTCCTCTCATCCGTTTCTTTCGTAGCCCAGAACTCAGATGCATACAGCATGACCGGTCTTATCATGGTTTTATAAACTTTCCCCTTGAGTTTCAAAGGCATTCGTGGGTCACAAGCTACCCCAGACACATTTCGCCATTTCATCCATCCTGCATTTATCCTGTTCCTCACATCCTTATCAATGCCACCGTCGTTTTGTATCATTGAACCGAGATACCGAAAATTGGAGCAAGCTTGTAAGGATACACCATTTAAGGCTATAGGAGAAAAACTAGATGTACCACCAAAGTCGCAAAACAAGTATTCACTTTTTATTCTACTAATTTTTAAACCGACATTCTCCAGGTTTTCTCGCCATTTTTCCAGCCTGCTCTGGACATCGTTAGCGTCCTCTCCGATAAGAACAATGTCGTCAGCAAACAGCATACACCAAGGTGTATCCTCCTGTATGTCTGATGTTAATGCATCCATAACAAGAAGAAATAAATAAAGGCTTAAAGCTGAACCCTGGTGTAAACCTACTGCCACATTGAAATCATCAGTAACTCCAACTTCGGACCTAACTTGTGTTTTCGCTTGACCGTACATACCACGAATAAGTTGTAGGTACTTCCCAGGCACTCTTTTCTTTTTCAAGGCCCACCACAAAACATCTCGAGGTACTGAATAAGTAAGAACTGCTTTATAATCTAAATAGACAGTACCTCTTGAAGTGAATTTCACAGCGGAGGGGTTAACTCAATTACAAGTCATCCACTCTGCATTTACACCAAATTCAGTCTGAATCTACTGCGCTATTTTGGTACATTGGATGAATGTTTTATTTTATCTAACGTCTTTACAACACACTTACACATTTTTTTTGGCATTACGCAATATGAACTTATTATATCCATTTTCACTCCCCTAAGTGCGCGTAGTTTGCTTCAAAAGGGGTACAAAGTTTATCATTAAACAATGAACATGTAGATATATCTATTCATGTATTCTAAATACTTATAATAAGAACGTAAATCTAAGGAGTCTATAATTTTTGATTTTTGATAAAAAAAAAATGTCACAGGTGTCTGAATAAGTAGTAGAATATATTTCAATCATATTTAGAAATGTCTGTCTGTTTGTTTAAATACATTCATTGCTAAAGTACTACGTTCATGATAAAACCTTTTTAAGTATATCTTTGAGTAACATTTAATCTTTGTTTCATTAAGTTCAGTTCACTCTATCCAAATTTATTGTAATGTTAATGACGACGCGACATAACTACGAGATAAAGTATATATAATGATTAGACTTAATAGATTCGTATGACTTTAGTAATCACTATTTTTAAATTAGGTTATATATGGAAAAAAACTTGCGGGAACAACTAGTCTGTTATATTTTCATTACAAATTATTTCGTCTAAAAATGTAAAATAATATCGTATGTATTATAGTTGGACGATGAAAACCTCGACCCGGTACGTAAGCTTAGTGATTTTCCTCAGAGATTGCCCGAAAGCTCGTAAGCCCGTAAAAGCCCGTCCGGCGAACCATTGTTAGATTTCGAATTTTGAAGACTAGGTCGGTCTTGATTGTAGTCTGGAAACTAGTGCTTGTTATTATAGAAAATGTAATATTCATTTCTATTTAACTATATTTTTATGAGACGGTAGGTTTTTATCTCTAAAATATAATACTACTAAGTCGGTCAAGTTTGTATTTGGAAAACTGTTGTTTACTTTCTTTATTTATAACTGGGATTTGGTTACATATTGACCATATCACAGCAGAAGGAAACAAAATGCTGTTTTTTTAAGCTATTGCATAGCTTCTATCGCGGGCCTTGAGCTTGGAGGCCGAATCCGAAAATTCCGTAACGAAAAAACCTAACACCCCCCACTCTGCCTACCATGTAGCTCGGCCGAGCGTTCGCTTAACGTATATATGGTACGACTGTATAAAGCTCGCACGGATTGAGACGAGCTGCTCCGAAATCGGACAAATACGTAATCAGTTGTTTGTGAGAAAGTATACTGGTGTATATAGGTATTTATCATCTATGTACAACAGTGAATATCTGTAATCGTATAATTTGTGTACAATGTGTTTTCCTGAATAACCTACATGTATTGTAAGATAATAAAAATATTTTGAACAATATTAACTTCTCATTTATTTAATAAAAGAAAAAAAATTGTTTTCTTATCGGTTACCACGCTTAAAAAGTGTTACTTGAATTAATATCAAAGAAAAAAAAAACAAAGAAAAAAAAAACTGCATAAATAAAATAAATAAATAGTTATAATTGCCTAAGTTAATAAAAAATGCTATGCAATAGCTTTACCGCGGCAGTCCCCGAGTGCCACACGTTTTTTTTTTTATTGCAGACATAACCAGCCTAAAGCATTATTTCTTCCTCGGATGTCCGGAAAGCAAGGATGACACTACAAAAACCCACAAACCTTAATGAGTCATTAAGTTTATTTTCCAGTGTTAGTCGGTAGTCCGGTGAAGCTGTTAAGACCTTGCTAGGTCAATAGCAAAGTCAGCTTGAAGAAAAAAAAATCCAGTACTATTCTTGGGGCTTGGTTACGTATGCATTCAGTCATTATGTGGTACACATCTTCTACATTAAACAGTTGGTTGTTATATAAAACTAAACGATTTTTTATATACCTCTATTTTTATTTATTCCTTTACTGTTGTATCAAAACGTTAGATAGATTAGTTTTATAAACGAAGATTGTGTTGTACAAAATATTTTTTCAAAAATATGTCCACGTTTTTTCTGAACCGTTTGGATGGGGTTTTGCGTTTGAACACCATCTCAATGGACGTTAAATGACAGTTTGGTTTAAGTTGGTAAACACGCCAAGCCTAAAGGAGGAATGACTCTTAAGTGAACCATACCTACATTCTTATTGATACTTGGCTACAGAGGTTCCACTTGATGGTACTAGCTAGTCAGATAGACATTATCCAGCCTTTGTTATCAACACAGTCTATGTCGATGAGCTAGAGCATACGACGGAGGCATAAATTGTGATGAAGACAGTATGGTTAAAACTTTTTCTAAGTTGGGCTGGTTAACTACCGGCAGTTGCGAAATATATCGGCCATCACCTATGGGTATGAACCGGCAATGACACTTGAGATCCAGGCATCTAGATATAGTCTATTTACCATCTTGAACCACGGGGTCATTCAAAAACACTTACTTTTAAACCTAGCGAACCCGGTGGAAGTTGTCCCGCCCTAATAATAAAAAAAAAACTATATATATATATAACTACTTCAATCTTCCTCATACATCATTTTATCTACCGGTGAAAGCCGCATGAAAATTTACTCAATAGTTTTCAAGTTTATCGCGAACAGATGGACGTGCAAAAGGATGATAATTTTATATAAGATTATCACAGAATGAATGAAGTTTAATCGAGTTAATTCTATGAAAATGAATAGGTTGTAATATCTAAGTCTGAGATCGGACAGAATAAGCCATACAATTAAGTCATCATCAGAAACATTAAGTGTAATCGGTAAATTCACACGAAACTTAGCATTTCAAAGTAATTTTACCACGTATAGAGCAGTGAAATCTTAATCTAATTGCTAACAACATCTTAATTCAGAAGCAATCAACGCTTCCAGACAATTCGCGAGACACCCCTGGCAAATTGGATTTAATTCAATTAAAATGGAATACATTTAGCGCCGGTTGTTGGGCGTGAAATTTTGATTACATACTTTGTTCGTTGAGTCGGATCTGTTCGTTTCTTATTCGAACCTAACGCTAATAAAGTATCGAAGTTAATTTAAAGTTTTCATAACAGAAATACCAATGACCTAGCTGGTGCTAATTTAGTATCTAAATTAATTGTGTGTTTAAATTTACATACATAAATAAATAGAAGAGTGTCTGTGCTTATCTACAAATTTAATTAGTTATACTTGTTGTTAATATAAAAAAATAGTTTTCAAATTGAAATTTCTTATGGCATGGCTTTCGAATTCTGATCCGCAGCCCTTTTATGTAAAGTAAAATAAGTAAACATTATGTCGGCTAAGGTATTGAAAACATCTGTTTTCATCCGATCAACGAAGTTAAGCAACGTCGGCCGCGGTCTGTAATTAGATGGATGACCCACTGGGTACTACGTGACGTTGGATTTTAGTTGTACTTTTTGAATTAAAATGTTTCCCTTTGATACAAAAGTTTAACTTCCTCCTTTTAACATTTTTTTTTTACATTTTAATCGTTTTTTCAATATGAAACATCACAAATAAGCTTTAGAAAGCCAATATGTACCTAATAAAGGTTTGAATTATGTCGTTTACCGCCACGTATCTAAACATACAACACAGCCCTAAAGACCAATCAGAAATGATGACGTAATATTTGAAATACTTAATCAATAAAAAGACTTTAAATTAACTAGCGAGAAGGTTGATGAAAGGTAAATCAAAATTAATCTATCAACGAAATGGGATGAAATGTATGAATGAACCATTATACTCGTATTATGAATAGTGCGAGATTCTTTCGAGTCATCCCATTAAATTGGCATTTGTCGATCCTATAATTGGTGGGATAGTTTATATGACCGATTTGAGAGCTATTCATAAGTTGAGCTGTTAAGCAGCCGATGACAGGATGGACTTGGTTAATTAATAGTCTCTAAGGAATTCAAAAAAAGACTTAAAATACTTTAACGCATCTTTATTGATTGGTAAAAAATTCTGACAGGCAAACAACGCTAAGAACAGACTAGTCTGAAATATGGATTAAATCTACAACAATGCCATCAAGTAACATTAAGAAGAGTCAATAACATAGAAAGTAGTTCACTACCAAAATAACCACTATTTTGGTATAGGACATCCCCTAAAACCATACAAAAGTAAATAGATGTATGACATTACTAAAGAATTTCCCAGAAATAGTTATATGGTCGTAGATCGGCGAAGCAGTTAAAACCTTGCTAGGTCAATAGCGTAGTCCGTTCGAAAAAAAAGTTATATGGTCAAATGATTGCAGTACAAATGACAGCAAGAAGTATACTAGAAAAATCGCTATATAACTTACTACAAAATCCTGACCTATCGTGAATAATCAAAAATCCTGTAAAATCGTAAATTTTAATTTCCTCTATGATTAACATGGGAAAGCTTGCTTTTTTTAATTGCGAATTTTATAACTCTATAATGGTTCATCAAGAAAACTACACCAAATCATTTTCTTATATAAAATTGAACGCTCTACAAAAAAGGTCTCCTATATTTTTTATAAACCGACGCGTTTCGAAGTTATTCAACTTTAAAATTAAATGTAAAATATTTTCTCATTTTCTTCCAATTTTTTGAGGAAACTAATCAAAAATTTTTGTCAAATGTAATTGTAATAATAATATTTTTTGTATTCTAAATTTTTCTAGAGCTAAATTAGAATCTACATCCATTCGACGCGGTATACGGTGGTGGTGATGATGATGATGTTTTATACGACGGAGTCAAATAGTAGAACCGGTCAGATTCGCAGGATATATTAAGGTTTTGCGGGGTGGTAGGGTTTTACAGCCCGACTGGGTCACAACCACCATGTACATGGCGAAAAAGTGACTCGCTTTTGCGCATCGCGTTTCGGGATCAGCCTGTGCATATCCAGTACTGGGCGGCTTTCGTCCTTGTGGCCGGCATGACAGCGGCGACCGACGATGGATGATCTGTCTCTCGGTGGTCGCCACTGTTTTTGGACTGTACTGTGCTTACCATCAGGCATAGTGCAGTCACTTTGTCGTGCTTCAATAAAAAAAAAGGTGCACAAGTGTACGCGCAAGACAGTTGCACATACTCGTCCTTGTTCTACTGGACCCGGCAGAACGGGGACCGTTACGATTAGAGAAGGACTCAGACAGATGGTACAGTATCACGGTGAGAAAATACAAGGTGTTAGTACTATCTCGCACTCCCTTAATCGTCTTTTACGATACCCACGGGAAGAGATGGGGTGGTGCTATTCTACTCTGCCGGGACCACACGGCTTAATGTGATGTCCGAACACGCTATTAACTGAGCCATTATCGCTTCACCAGACTGGGTGGGAAGTGTAAATCAAAGACAAAAATACTTTATTAAATTTAGGCCCTGAGAACGTCCTTATGAACCTCAAAGCTACCACCGGTTTCGAAAACAACCCAGTCATTGAGGAGAACCGGCAAGAAACTCGATCTGGTTTATCTCTTCATGATACATATTTTTTACAAACTTAGTTACAATCATTTTTGGTGGATGCTTAGCGAGAGGCGTCATTTCCAGACGTCACCACTGTTCGTATATTGATTCACTTTATAATATAGTGTTTAGACATTAAAGTCCGCTTGACATGGTGCTTGAACTCACCATCCAGCAAATTGGTGATTTGCATTTGGATTTTGTTATAAAACCTAACACTATTGCTTAAAGATAGATAAATAGTTGAGTTTAGCATTTACGTACATTCAATTACAACTCCCGAATGTGCACTTTAGTCGCAAATTCTAAGCAATGTTCCGACCTCTTCGTCCAAAAATAATAATTGGAATTCGGCACCCGCACGGTGAATCAATTAAATACTAAGTATTTAGCCTCGTTTCTCTAATTTAATTACAATTATGACGTAGTTCTGTCTCGCTTGTGTTTAACAAAATTATATTAGTGTAAGTAGTGTCGACAATGTATACATATAATGACACCCGCGTACCTGCTTTATATATTTATGATAGAGCAAACATAATTTAAGTTATTTCTGATATTTTTTTAATTCCATTAAATTATTTCTAGTAAAGTTTATTATAGGTAATATAAAAAGAAATTCGTGAATAATATATATATAACATATTCCTCGTTAGTAATATATTATCTTGATATTTCTCTAAACTTGTTACTGGATTAACAAAGGTAGACATCCAATTTTCAAGGTAACGTTTCACCGACAAAGGCAACATAATATTAAAAGCCTTGTTTAACAAAGCTGGGATTATTCCATCTTATTTGATACGGTACAATATTAGAACAAGGATTCATTTACATCAGAATTACTTTATAGGGTATATAACTCGAAGATTTTCTTATAAAATAAATATAGATAGCCAATTATGGGCGTAACGTAAATGAAACGCCTCTTCTTCATAAATTAACTAATACTATAAACTAATAGGTTCCTACATACTCCGCGGATGATTTTCTCCAAAGTAGATCCTAAATGCGTGTTATAGGTAATGCTGTACTGAATGCCAATTTGGACGGCAATGCATGTATTGTAACCATATTACGGGTCCACGCTGTTTATTTGACTCTACGAACTATTTATCAAATGAGCAAGGTCGCTTATGAAATGCAATAAAAATAGTTTAAATGTTTTAAAATGAAATGAAACCATATAGATTGTTTTTTTTTTATTTGTTTGAACGCTTTATCTCTATAATATTAAATAACAAAAAAATGTTTTTTGCATTCTATGGTGTAATTAAATAATAATTTTACAGCTTTTCGTAACGGGACAATTAACTTGTATTATATAAGCAAAAGTATTAAAATTATATATTATATGTATAGCGTGGGAATATTGGGGATGGTACGGACAATCGCATTACCCGAATTTTGATTTGGCATGTCGGGGAGAAGATTAAGATAGTTGATTAAGTTCGGTTTCGTATAGCGTTTTCTTTATTTATGACAGTCATTCCTGAGAAGGAACTTATGACGTCATAGCTACCACCACTTTAGAAGACAACCCAGTCATGGAGAAGAAACTCGATCTGGTTTATCTTTTCATGATACATATTTTACCAACATATATATTTACTTTCGTTTTTGGTGGATGCACAGAGATTGGCGTCATTTCTAGACGTCACCATCTTTCATATTAGTCCATCCTGACATCAAAACCCGCATGACATAGAGCTTTAACTCACTATTCGGCAAATCCTTAATGGCTTTGTTATAAAACCTAAGACTATCACCAAAAAACTGTTTCTGGTCTTAGTGAAGCTGAAACACGGAACAACGCATTTGTTATTGTTTCTAGTATTTACAATATGTTCGTCATTTACTAACTAATCCAGCTTATCTAATTTTTTACGGACATACATTGGATTATCAAGACATAATTTTAAAACAATATATGAGACAAGACGTGATACGTTCAAGTTGTTAAATAATTTTTAGGCTTCGCCGCTTCTTCTTCGACGTATAATCGGATGTGTTCATCGCTTCGCCACTTCGCATCTTCGCTTAAAAGCTTATAGAACGCTGTCTTACAAACGACCAAATAGGTTATTACGCTTAGCGTGGTGTAAGATTAGTATAGATTAAAAAAAATACAGACCGGCCAAATTTTATGACTATTAAGAAATGTTTAAAAAATAATAAAAATGATTATTTTGTAAATTATAAGACAATAGAAGAATAAAATTATCGCTTTTTCTTTTATATTATTTAAGCTTTTAAGTAGTATACGTTTTAAATAAGAAGATAACCGGTTCTGCGTCAAGTTCACTCACAACTTGTTAAATGTGCAACTTGTTACTGCTATCAATAAAATATTTTACTGAGTTGAAAACTGCCCTTCTAATTAGTAAATAGATTTGAAAGTTTTCGAAGCAATGAAGGATTAGTGGTTACCGTCTTTGGACTTTGCGTCGGTCAATGTAGGTCCGAATTCATACATATAAGCCAGATCTAGAAGGAAAAACAGCGTGATCAAACCATAGGCAGTAATGCAATCTGTAAGCCTATCTCGTTACTACCACCTTCGAGTTGAATATTTGCAGCCAAGCACCTACAGATGTGATCTGGCAACTGCGTTTGAAAGCCAGTCCTTGCCTAAGTTTAACTTGTTTACTATCTTGGGCCACGTAATCATTTGATATTAGGTGAAATTGTAGTCAAACACAAAGAAATTCAAAGAGGATAACAATAAAAAAAGAAAAAAATATGTAAGTCCTTGCATTTTATAAGATACTCAGTCATGTGCAATACAGTGCAATTTGCACTTATTTAACAGGTCCTAAAATTCATACAACATGCAAAGTTCCAGAAAAGATGGCAGTATGACAATTATCTTCTTATTTGAAGCATATAGAGCAGCAAAATTTTTTAAACAAATACGAATGCAACTTACTATTTTACTCTTTGTGTTTGACGATTTCATAATTGTCGGCTCTGCGCAATCTTAATCTATAACTGTTAGTGGGCACAGGACGAGATTACCCATATTGTAAGAGACCGGTCACGCTTGAAATTAGTTAGTTATTATATATGATATTTGGTTGTATTACGTTATATTGTGTACAATGCATACATTGAAACAGAATTAGATTTGATCATAGAATGTTATTTTATCTTTTAATCAGGTTGCATTTGATTTTTTTCATGACTAAATTAATGTTTCATTAACCTTTATGTCAATTATCGTATTTATCTCTCTCTTGTCCTGGCTGTGTGTTCTATATTTCATAATTGAGTGCGCTATTTATGCCTTTTGGTCGTGGACTTCGCACGAATGATCTTTACAAATGTACCATATTGTTGATTTTTATCCTTGATATAAATGTTTTAAATTGCTGATAACGAGTTTGTTGTAACAATAAACTATGAATATGACAAGTCAAGAGTGCAAGATGTTTGAAAATTTGTAATATAAATTAGAAACAAAATAAGTATATTGAATCGAAAAATAGTAATATTTTAGTTGTCACATAATAGATTCTTCCACCAAATGCTGAGTGTTACTCATTAATATCAAATTAGTAAATTTACATGAAATGCAAACACTTCTTTAGAACATACTACCGACATGCTGATCCACATTCTGTTGATCTTTGTTCTATGAATTCTTCGCAATTAATTATTTGACATATAAATATAGTAGTTTTTATACTTTTTATTTGATATCGTTTGAGATTACAATTTCAAGTAATTAAAGTATTTCAAAAAATATGTCCTATAATTACTGTTAAAATAAATATTATTCAAGGAACTGTACTAATAATGATATGAAGCTATATCCTTAACAGAAATCTCATGACCCGATTAGGCCTCCCACAACAGTGGCTCAAGCTTAGGATCGATCCCACGGTAGGGAGCCCTTGAGTGCGTTGCTTGCGCGATACTCTCAATTTTCCGATAATAAATATATGGAGGAGGTGTTGAGGCGTGTATGCTTGGTACACATACGTTTCAACAACTCATACATATATGAATAGTTAGCTAGGTTAGCCAAGATAGGTCGCGATTTTGCATGCAGCAGGCAACAACCAAGCCGAGGTGTGCAGTGCACCCTTGAGCTAGTTGCCCAAATAAAATCAGTTGAGTGCCTTAAACGCTCGCTTTAGTAGTTCGGTGAAGCTGTTAAGACCTTGCTAGGTCAATAGCGTAGTCAGTTCGAAAAAAAAAGAATGAAGCCATATTCTTAACAGAAATCTCATGCGAACCGAACTGTTAACACAACTTAGCAAATATTAAATTATTTATTCACTTTAAATATACGAGAGAAGTAGAAATCTGATTAACGATAAATAAATAGCGTTTAAACTATGTGTAATAAACATAAACCGTTGAAGTTATGTCGCGTTTGCGAAGGCTTTTAGAACTATTTTATGATCTAGGAAACAATTTGTAGAGAATATTGTTTACGCGATATATTATCTAATAATTTATGAAATTATTAGGTAACATGAGAACCTTAACTCGCGTGAAATTAAATGATTTTAATTGAAGCGCATATAGTGAAACTGAAACTTTTTACCTCATTTATAAGGTAAATATATGATTTATTTTAATCCTTGAGAGATTACTTTAGTTACCTGGTTTTCAATCTTTATACGTCTAGTTTCAATGATTTATCATAAAATCTTCAGAAATAATACAAATTTATATAATTATCACACATAAGGAATAGTTTTCGCGTATCATATCAAACTTGTTTAATATGAACCTACATTGGTGGCAATTTGCGTTCAGTACTCATTTGACTTGACAATTGACACGTCGCGTGGGGAATATCATAACGCTCTCCAATCCCTGCAAATAGACCAAAAAGATGATCTTACAGATCTCTTCTGATGATGATGATGTTCCAACTTCATGTTCGCGCATCTGTTGAGTGCTGTCAGCCTTCGGAACAGTGATTGTAGCGAATCTGCATCCAGGAATGGGTGGTCGTTCTGTACGCCCGATACATCGATTGGGAATTGTAAATCTGTAAAGAAATTTAACTATTTCAATAATCACATTTATTATATTTTATAGTTACTAGCGTTTTTTTACTTTTATTCTTGGCAACCAGTTTTTTTATAGATTATTACTGCTACGTGTAGGTAATGATATTACAAGTTTGTTGTAATCTCCTCAATGTTCTAGAAAGATGGTGGCTCCCTTCCTAGAACTTTCTAGAGAGTTTTTGTGACATGTCAGAATTCGTGCTCCCATCCACTTCACTTGCACAAAATTACCAAAGTATAATACGTAAAACATCATCGACATTACAAAATGTAGAGTCAAGTAACATACGAGTAGGAATAGAAATTAAAATCCACTACACGATTCTTTAATTCATCCATCTTACATGATCCTTTCTCAATTAAATGATAGTGATATAAGATGGTAAATACACTAAATGTTTGGCTTTCAAGTATAGCAGCCAGAACACTTTGAACTTACATCGATCGACACATCTAAATGCACTAATCACTGAGCATCATCGCTTCAAATCAAAACTCAAATATACTCGAGAAATATATGCGGTACATTTTATATTTGTCAGTTAATTGATGTCTATTGACGTAGAAGAAGGTGCTGAATTCAAAGCTAGTTGTCAAATAAAATCGGCTGAGTGCCTTATGCGCTCGCCTTAGTAGTCCGGTGAAGCTGTTAAGACCTTGCTGGGTCAATAGCGTAGTAATTTCGAAAAAAAAAATCTCAAAGCTTGAAAGCTGTTTCGTGCTTACAAAACTTCGTGATCAAATTAATAGATTCCTAAGTGTCCCAACAAAAGCAAATTCTTTTGATGGTTATGCTAAAGTGGTTCTTCGTGTCTTCTTTATTATTTATGTTATCTGTTAGCAATCACCCTCTATTTTGTCAGTGCTAAAATATAAATAAAGTGACCTATTCAAAGGTCTTTAAAAAAGAAATAGTACATAATCTACATGAAAAAAAAGTTATTGTTTAATTTTCATCGAGATTATATCTCAATGTAGTATGTAGTAAAATATTTTATTACTAAACTTAATTTCGTAACTTAAGACATAGAATTGTAAATAGATCTCTAATTGTAATTGCAAACAGAGTACGTTCCGGACACATGCCACTCAACAAGTTTGCATTTTTTATGAGGAAAACTTTTTCACCTAATTGCATAACTTGTGGATCGATAGAAGAATTACAACACTTGTTGATGGAATGTGAACGGAACAAATCACAACGAAAAGCTGTTATAGAAAAGTGACAGCTTAATATTTTAGATAAGGGCTGCTTCCACAGAATCTTGTGTGCACCTGCAAGTGAGGAAGCCAAGATTCTGTGGAAGTTTGTGTCTAATTCTATTTTGTGAATAGGTAACATTAGGGTACGATGGGACTGGCATGTTCTTTATGGACTTAAGTCCCTAAATAAAAAAAAGATTAAAAAAAAAATGTTGACATGGAAATGGAAATTATCTTCTCATTTGAAACGTATACTATTTACAGTTAAGAATTCGATTACGTAAAGGAAATCCATGGATTTTCCTCTCCTATTATCTTACAAAACACGTAACTAATTTTATTTTTTTTTCAATACTTCCTTTTTTTACTAGTGACTACAAGTATCAATAATATAATCCCTCTGGGAAATGAACACAATAAATTTGTGTAATTCTACTGCGTGTAATAAATCTGATACTTTAAAAACATTTTATATCTTCTATTTTTTTAACAATATTTTATTCTTTGACATATTTAGTGATGTGACGTTATAAGTTAAATAATAAACTGTTCAACTATTCACACGTATTCATTTTATTTACGCACACACGTAGAAACAAAATTATGAATAACAAACTATACAGAATATATTCTTAAACATATCCTGTGATTTTTACTAATACAAGTATAGTTATTCAGGAATACCCATGTCACCCGCATTCCTGTTCATTCACGCCCCATTACTACAATATGGAAGGAAACGTCGATCCAAAGTGACTTCAATGATGCCATACTGACACTATCTATAGCTCGAATAGTGGACAGAATCTTTGACAACAGGATGAGACGATTTATATCATCGTATGTGGGTTTTGGTATTAACAGTAATATTAAAATAAATATTGGGAGATTGTATTAAAAATTTGTTTTTTTAGTGATCAACTTCAACTCCAAAATATGTTAAGTAATGATTTGCTTAAATAGTCTAGAAAGAAGAAAGGCACAAGAAAAAATGAGTGTGTGTAACCGTCACACGCGATTGAGGTAAAACTTATTTTAACTGTATGATTTTTATTATTATTGTTTTTTTTTTCGCCTACCTTTCTATATTTTATTTACTTTATAACAGAGAGTTGGTAATAATATTTCGTGTGTTATTTAAGTTCCAAAATAGCTTTGATTTAATTTGTTACTTATATTGAAACGAGATGTCAGCACGGTCGCGCGCCCTTATATACATAATTAATTCTATTATATGATTTTATTTAAATTCAATTTAATATCTTTTTTGATTTTTTTTAAATTTTTGATTGATTTGTTTATTGACAAAATAAAAACTATTCAAAATCAGGATGGTACAGAAATGTGACGCCATATTGCCGTAATGGACTTCCGTTGCATTGTCGATCAGTTACCTCCTAGTTGCGTCTAAAGAAGTTTTACTTCAGAAGTCCTTATTGTTGGAAAACATCACAAACCACAAGATAAATAAAGCATAATACATAATGTATTAGAATATCAAACAATGACATTTCCATTCAGCTACGTACTGCAGTACAATGGGGTGGTACTGCAGTGACGATTTTCAATAGGGAGCCAAAGCAATATACGGACTTGACAAAACTATATTTCAGGGTTCATAATATACAAATAATAATAATAATAAAATATACACACAGAAATAAGTTACAAATGAAACAGGCGTGCCTGTCGAAAAAAACTACACTAAATGTAGAAAAAAATGCCTTTTAAAAATATCAATAACTTTATGTTAGTATGTAATTCTAGTATGTGACATATTTGTAGTATGAAGATTAGATTCCTTAAAAGCTTTTTTGTATATTATAGGAGGCAAATGCACAGGTGGGTCACCTGATATTAAGTGATCACCACCGTTCATAGACACTAGCAACACCAGGGAAGGCGCAAGTGCGTTGCCAGCCTGTGTTGAGGGAGGTGGAAAGGAATGGGGAGTAGAGAGAGGGGAAAGTGAGAAAAGGTGAGACTCCGGCGCTCTCACTGACCGAAACGCAACAATGCAAGCACTGTTACTTCACGTCGGTTTTCTGTGAGAGGGTGGTGCTACTCCGGACGAGCCGACCCATTCACGCTGACACCAGTAATAGCTTCAACGTGGCTCTACCACCTACAAGGCATAATACCTAAAGCATAATATGGAATTAGATGTAATTACATTCTAAGACACTTCCATTGATTAATCATTTGTTCCGGTTACAATTTAAAGTTGATTTCGGAGTTTTTGGCGGGATTTTCGAATGCCATGTAGTGGTCTTTATATTTTATCCATAATCTTGGGTTATTTGGCTCTGTATTGTGTAACGTTGGTGGTACTTTACGTAATATAGTTTAGTTATTGTGCACAAGTGAAGTGGATCGGAAATAATACTACGGAGCATGGATTCTGACTTGCCACAAAAACTCCCAAGAGAGTTCTAACAAGATAGCCACCGTCTTGTTAGTTCATTGAAGTTATATCAATAAACTTGTAACTTGTTACTCACTTGACAATGGCAGTAATGGTCTACTAAATAGAAGACTGGTTGCCAAAAATAAAATAGAAGAAGAAGAAGATTGATTTCAGAGTAGAATAAAATAAATGTGAAAGCTTATTTTCGTACTGTAAATAAATATTTTAAATTCATGTTTATATTAATACACGAAAATAATAAAGAATAACATCGACCTAAGATAAAAATAAATCTTTTCCGTTGTTATCGTTTGGAGCTTGAAAAAAGTAGAAACATTTAAGTTCTCAACCTCTAGATCGCTGCTAAAAATATTAAATGTCTGCAGAAATCCAATCATGAGCTCTGTACATAAAGAGTTATGTTCGTAATGAAATAGCATTATGGAGTCGATGCGATGAAAATCTTTGCTATATGCGATTTACTGAAATATACAATGTATTCAGTTAAATAAGAATTGGAAGTTATATTTTAAAAATATTTTAAAATTATCCTTTTTTCCAAAATTTTGGTATTGAAGAGTACGGTTTTTATATTGATCATTGAAATTGAAATTAATTATATGAATTAAAGAATAAACATAGGAATTGCTAGTTATATTAAGTTGAAGTCATTGCAAAAAGGCATCGCTTTCATGTTTTAGGATCAGTTGTCTAGACTATTAAGTTTATTTACATATTCTATTTGCTCTGCAAAGTTTTTTTATATCACAGGAGACAAACAAACAGGTGGGTCACCTGAATTTAAGTGTTCACCACCGTTCATAGACACCAGCAATATCAAAAGAGTCGCAAGTGAGTTGCCAGCCTGTGTTGGTAAGAAAAGGGCGGGGGAGTGGTGGTCATCCGGCGTTCTCACTGATCTACCGAAACGCAGCAATGTAAGCACTGTTACTTCAAGTCGGTGTATCTGTGAGAGGGTGCTAATACCCCGGAGGAGCCGAACCATTCGAGCTGAAACCTTCAGCGTGGCTCTACCACCTTTAATTCAATTGCCTATTCAATCGAAGTTAGTATCTTTTAACAAGGATAAATGATAATACACTCCATCTGCGGGCTAAATAATATTGATATTATTTTGGACGCAAATCCGCTTAACAATGGTAAGTATTAAAGAAAATTTTTATTTCCGTACCCACAGGGTCAATTAAAAAAAAAACAACGTCAGAGGTGATCCTAAAATATTCTCATATTTCACGGAATAATGGCCCTTTGGGAAAACCAACAAAGCTCGCTGTATTTTGTAAATTTTAATTATTCAAAATAAACTTTGTGAGTATGTCTACTACAGCAAATGTAGTCTCTAATTATGCATGGAGGTCAACATCAAAGAATAATAAGTACAGTTAACGTGCAAATTATATACTATGTTTGCACAAAATTGTTTGGAGCAATTATGCTTGGACATTTTATTCTGTCTACCATAGTACAAACTATATTTACCTGCATGGCAATGTCATGTGTGACTTCAGTCATGTAAGCCGTTTCATACATTCGTAATGTCTTTCAGATTATAAGAGCTTTGGATAAAAAAGACTTTGCATCTTAATCGTTTTGCTCAAAAATCTGGCAAATACAAATTTACCGAATACCTCAAACAATGTAAACAAAAATTAGGCAGGACCTGAAGATAATAGACTAGGGAATCAAATCAAAAATACTTTATTCAGTTTAGGCCCTAATAAGTCACTTATGTACGTCAAAACTAACATCAGTTCGAAAAACAAGCCAGTCCGAAAAACAACCCGAGAAGAATCGGCAAGAAACTCGATCGGGTACATCTTTGTAACACATATATATATATATATATATATATATTTTTATCGAAGCACGGCATAGTGACTGTACTATGCCTGATGTTAAGCATAGTACAATCCAAAAACATCGGCAACCACCGAGAGACAGATTATCCATCGCCGGTCGCCGCTGTCATGCCGGCCATAATGACGAAAGTCACCCGGTACTGGATATGCACAGGCTGATCCCGAAACGCGACGCGCAGAAGCGAGTCACTATGACGGGGTTTTTCGTCATATGCATGGTGGTTGCGACCCAGTCGGGCTGTAAAACCCTACCACCCCGCTTTCGCCATTGCCTCGTTCGTTATTCAGCAGGGTGCACCACGTGCAGGTGTGGTTGGCTTGGGTGTCTCAAGTCTTAAGACGTTACTCGACACCCCTTACACCCCCAAATTTAATACATTATACGTTATAATTGTTTTTAGAGATGCATAGAGCGGAATCAATTTCAAACATCACCATCGTTCACATATTAATCCGTTCTATAACAGCCTTTTTGACATCAAAGCCCGGTCGATATGGCGCTTAAATCTACAGTCCGGTAAATCGGGTAATAAGCTTTGAGATGTTGTAAAACCTAAACTAACCTAAAAACTATGACTGGTTTTACTAAGTTTGAAACATGGGACGACTGATGAGAATTAAACATCAGTTGTAATTAATTAATCTTTGATACTTTATTAGACTTAATATATAAGTACTTAATTAAATCTAACTGCAGTCCATTTTGTAGCAAAACTTCAACTGCAACGGGTAAGTAACGAAGTTTCGACGTAAGTCAATAGTCAACGACAAAGCTTTCCTAAGTAACATCGTTACCCACTGAGATCTGAACCAAATTGCATTTTTATACTGCGAGTCGGATATATTGAGTTTGTCTTGAAAGGTGAGACTTTTATTGATTTAGTTTCATTCGAAAGTTCTAGAAGAGTTACGAATGACTCGCTTTAATAAGATATTAGAAACGTCGACGACGATAAATATTAGGGAAGACAAAAATAATGGAATTAGATATATATATTTGTAAAATCTAGACACACCAATACTTGTGTCTAAAATATCGATGTGACTGAGGTAGTCCGGTGAAGCTGTTAACACCTTGCTAGGTCTAAATCGTAATCAGTTCGAAAAAACTCGATGTGACTGACGATGTAATAATGGATTATAACGTTAGAATGGCAATAAAAGACAAGAATGAAGCTGTCATAAAATAATTAATATCGATAAAATAAATGTAACGAATGTAAACTAAATAATAAATATAAACAAAAATGTTTAACTTTAGGTAGTAAATAGGTAGATAAAATCTATTTAAATCAACTTTTAAAACAATAATATACGTATTCAAACTCTTCTATATAACTGAACACTTTGATAAAAAAAAATTATAGCACACAGTGGAAAATGTATCTTGAAACTGTGTCACTGGTTCCGAGGGTAGCAACGTTCTATGATGACGTATACCTCCGGTGTTCAGCTCTGGGGAGGTTCCGGTGCTGTCGAGAAACGATTGCCGCGAAACTAGGTCGAACAAATGTTAGAAAACACATTAGATGTCATCGTTTATACAGGAAATATAGATGTTTTAAAAAGGTAATCAGTATATGTCATAACGAAACAATCTTTGAGTTTTTAGCGGGATCTTAGTTTGTCATGTAGTGGCTTTTATATTTTACTAGCCTCTGCCGGCGACTTCGTTCGCATGGAATAAAGATATTCTTTATTTCTAACATGCAGCGGAAGCTCTCAAGAAGAAAAAAAAACGATTTTGTGCTCCGCTCCTATTGGTCTTAGCTTGATGATATATAGCCTATAATCTTCCTCGACAAATGAGCTATATAATACTAAAAGATTTTTTCAATTCGGAACAGTAGTTCCTGAGATTACCCCGTGCAACGTCACAACGTCACGAACTTTACCTCTTTATAATATTAGTATAGATTATTCATTCTTGTGCTGTTTGACTTATATTTTATAATACTGGTGGCATTTTACGTAATACTAGTGGGCGCCCAGTGGTCGACATTCGACCTTAGTTATTTGATATTTTAAAGTTTGAACTTTATTAGGATTCTTTTGTCAAAGAGTATACTTCTATAATCAAAGGTTTTCATCATGGCTACTCAGTTATTTGCCATTTGCCATGATCTTTAATTATATAAACATTTAAAAAAATCCATGTTTAAATGAAAATAGAAATTAATTATAAATTTGAAACAAAAATCACGTGGTAAAGCTCTCAAATTTTAAGCAAACATAACTTTACGAATATAAAGAAATTTATCGCAACCCATGACACAATTTTGAATTATATTTTTTTTTTTATTAAATCATCATTTGAAGCCAGTTCACCATAAAAAATAATAAACATTACAATAATAGTTATATTTTATAGTATCATTGTTGAATGTAGGATGAAAAATGGTAATTGGAACGTAAGAATTAAAAAATGTATACAGTCGAGCATAGCAACCTCCTTCACAACCTCTTTTGAACTTCGTAATTATTGACGGCTGTTAAAATGTCTTTTATATTTACATATGTGTATATGTTGTGTCAAATTCAAACAATAGTGTGAGTAGTGCATATTTTATTAAATTTAATGTACTTCTAATGCATTTTATATAAAATAAACAGTTTTCTGCACTTCGCCGCCATATAAACTTTAACTATGACAAATATTAAGTTCATTCGTTAACGGCAAATAGGTTAAAAAGGGGTACAATTTTTTTGCTTCACGTATTAATATATAAATAGCTTAGTTATTATCCACTGGTGAAGTAGATAGATGAACGGTATAGTAGACATAACAAGTGAAGAATATTTAACAAGTAATAACCACAGAGATGACTTCTGGGATATCAGAAAAACTCCCTCGTTAAATTGCAATAAAGGGGCCCTCATCTTGTTTTTTTTTTTAATTATTTATTTATGACAATTGAAAAATTACATATTTTACTGTAGCACTCTCTGTTGCGCCTACCACAATTCGTCAGGGACGGTTTAACATCCACTCCCCTTGAGGGGTCTATCTTGACCCCTCAGGCCTCTTTTGGGTCCCTTTAGGACGTGACAACACCTGTCGGAGGAGCAGACATAATGTCGGTTAGACAGTTTCTGCTCCCCCGGCCAAAAGGTGTACGAAGGTACCATGGGGTTTTAGTCCATGCGACTCGGGTATATCCATTCTCTGCTGCTCGGCGGGATGGATATCGGTTAGGGATTTTCCCATGAAGAAAAAAAGGACTCTCGTCAGGAAACCGCTATAGCGGTTTAATCGACGAGATGTATTTTAGATTTTTTTTTATATCATTTACGAGGCAAACGAATATGCGGGTCATTTGTTGTTAAGCGATCACCGCCGTTCATACACACTAGTAACTCCAGAGGAGTCGCAAGTGCGTTGCCAGTCCGTGCTTGGGGGAATGGAGAGAAAGAAAGGGGAGGGGAGATGGGTCTCCGGCATTCTCATCGACCGAACGAAACGCAACAATGCAAGCACTATTACTTCACGTCGGTTTTCTGTGAGAGGGTGGTGCTACCCTGGGCGAGCCGACCCAACCATGCTACCAATAATAGCTTCAGCGTGGCTCTACCACCTACCGAATATTGAAATTATCACAAGGCACCTACTCAACAATGGCAGTAACAATCTAGAAGATAGGTTATCGAAAATTGGCAAAACTCTCATAAATATTTGAGTTATATGGAAAATGGATATTTTGTATATATTTTCTATATTGATTATCACAATTTGTGGTTTTGCTTGAAGTTGAGATATTTGTAGACCACATGTTCACATGACCACACGTCAAATATTTAAGACAGAATTCCCTGTAAGGCGTGAAGGGCATTATATAAACCCTAAATATTAATATTTGTTATAACCGATACAACCACGCGTTGTTGTAGCTCCGTTATTATGTTGAATTAAAATTGAAAAACTAATTCAAAATTAAAACGTGACGTCATCTACGAGATATCTTAGTCGTCCTATAGTTTTATATCAACAAACTAATTTAAAACCATATCGATTAGAGACTGATGTAATTCACAATTAATAACAATAATCAACATTGAAAATTATTTAATTTGTAATTAATAAATACTGAGATCATTAATCGAAATATAAATTATACTAGTGTAAGTAATGTATATTTTAATTAATTTACTTTGCTTGTAATGCATATTGAAAATCTATCGCTAGGAACGTATAAGTGTATTCCGGCAGCTGCTCCTGGGAGCCAATCACTTTGATACAGTGACACAATACCTTACATCACTGCTACAACATCACACACATCACCTATACACACGTGCACACCGACACGCTTACATGCTGTTTTTCTTTTTCAGAGAAATAAACTACTAAGAGTTCTACCCTTATTTTTCCCTATCCTATCCTATATAGTTTAGAGGATTTTTTCCGACACAGAGTACATATAGGAGTTGTTGAGGCACGCATGCTTGGTACACATGCATGTTTCAATAACTCATATACGTATATCTAGATAGCTTAGCTTAGGTTAGTTCAGATAGGTCGCGATTTTTGCACAAAACAGGCGACAGCTCAAGCCGAGGTGTGCAGTGCACCTTTGAGTTAGTCACCTAAACATCCCAAATCGGCTGAGTGCCTTCAGCGCTCACCTCAGTAGTTCGGTGAAGCTGTAAAGACCTTTCCAGGCCAACAGTGTTTTTATTACGAAAAAAAAAATCGCTTTGGAGCGTGTTACTTACTAATCACATCGCAATTTACCTTCAAATGAGTTTGTTGCCCAATAGAAAAAATTACAATGTATATGGTAAAATAAATGTGTAGGTATTTAGCTGTATTATAAACAAAGGTAGAACACGGTGGCGCGGCGGTGATTTAGGATAAAAGCTGCGGCCCAGTGGACCGTGCTCTTCACAGTTCGTCGGCGCTGTCTAATTTTAGCAATATCCGACCTGTTTGTATTAGCAGATAGTTAACTATACGATAGATATTAATTACATATACCGCTGACAATCGTATAGAAATGATCTAAAATTAACATGAGCTGGATCTTACATAGGAATTAATTAAGCAATTCCTTTTGCCTTATTGTGAATGATATTTCAGATCAAAAACTCTCAAAATATTTTATGAAGAGAAAGTATCGTGAATGTTTAATTTTTTATAAAGCAATCTCGATCAAAATGGAGTTAATATATCATGGTTTCCGTGTTCAGATGATGAAATGATAAATACATATTTGATATCTACGAGATTTCGAAATATGTTTGTATTTGTAAAAATTGTGAAAATGTCTACTCAATATTTTTTTTGTCCTATGGAGGTATATAACTATGGCTATGTAATTGCTCAAATGTTGTGTTGAAGTTTGCCCAAAAATATTTTTAAGTTTATTTTTTAAATTCGTCTATTGTTGTTTTTATTCAATAGTTAAGTACAGTATACGGTTGGCATCGATTTCCAATATACCTATCTCTAGCTAGCGCAAATAACCATATTATTTATTTGATTTGGTTAATTTAATAATGTATTTATTTTTGACTTTTCAGTGCTCTAGAAGTTTTTGATATTGAAGTCGGTTCAATTTTGTAATTTTTTTTTTATTGAACTTTAGAGATAATTATATCATTTTAATTTAAAGAAATAGCATGATTACTTCTAATTTCTTAAGAAAGACATTGGAAACGATTTCGAATAAATGGAAATAACTAACTTTCTATTGAGATGTAAATACTTTTGAGTTTAAGTATTAATAAATATGATTATAAACAATACAGGATTTATATAAATGTAAATAAATGTTTGTATATATTAGATTGTTATGTCTCAACATATGTAGACACGCCCTCGCCGCCGACGTGAGCGGTCTAGTCGCGACGCGTTGTGCAGCTGAGTAAGCTACCTATCTCGCTCACACCGCTCGACGCGTGACCCCTACGGCGTGCTTGCTATTGCACCGCCCCTGTTGCCATGGCAACGCCGGGCAGCAGTGACAAAGGCCCTTGGCAGGGCCAACCGATGATTACAATCACCCCATTGACCACCCGCACTCCCACGGACACCGAACCTACCCAAATGATGACCACACGCACCCTCACGGACCTTGTTACAACCAACATGACGACCCCCCGCTTGCATTCAAGGACCCAGAGCCAGTACAGACCCTCCCCGGCCTCACCAGATGAGGAACCACCCACACACGCCACACAATCAGCCTTTGATGAAGACGCGCTCTACCGCTACGAGCGGGACTTTCACGCCCTAGCGTTGCTGGTAGGGACTGATACATTCTCTAAAGAGATGCTGAGATGGATGGCCCTCTTCCTACGCTTGAGGGAGGCGGAGGCGGAAGGCACCCAGATCAAAGCCGAGGACCAGACCGCCCTACAGTTAGCGGCGGGAGGCACCTTAGCCCCACCTGATATCCCAGCCTATATTTACAAGATTAGTCCTCTGGGTCGCGCTGTGAGAAGGAAGCGCGAAGACGATGACACCGACCCCGACGAGAGGCGTGTCAGACCCCACATTCTCACAGACCTCTCTCAGACCAGACAGTCCCTATCAAGCGAGTCTGGTAGCCCGCCTACGCAACATTCACAACATTCAAAACAGAAAACCACAGCCCAAACGGCCGAAAAAGCTACGCCGCCCACATCATCGTCATCATCCTCAACCACGCTATCGCCCACTCCGACGCCTGCGCCAGAACAAGCTAAATCGCAGCCAAAACCGAGGATAATAATTCCCCAAGAAAAGCCACGGACCCCGACCCCAGTACGGTCGGTCGCACAGACAGCTACAAGGCCCGCCACTTCGACCACGAACGCGGCCAATCAGAAGCCGTTGGCGTCGAAAACTGTTGCGTCAACGTCGTATGCGACAGTGGCGGCACCGCGAGAGAAACGGACGATCGCCGGAACTAGGCCAATTGCAAGACAGACAATTGCGAAAACAACGACGACAAAACCTACGGAACCCAAAGCGAGAGAGACAGAGGCATCGGATCTCTCAAGCCAAACAACCTCGTCGAAGCAGGTGAGTGAGCCAGCCGTATCGGACCTCTCAGCCCAATTAACCGCCACGAAAAGAACGAGTGAGATGGCCGTATCGGAGCTCCCAGCCCAAGCAAACCCGATGAAACGAGCGAGAGAGATAGCCGCAACGGACCTCTCAGCCCCTACGCCCACGACGGAATCAGCCGCAGAGAAAACAACTGAGAAAACCATAACCAAATACCCGCCTATAGTAGTAGAAGACCTTCCAAACTGCGTTCACCACCTCTCAGAAATAGCGGAGAGGTTGGGGAGATCGGCCAACGCCCGCCCGTTTGGGAACGGAGTACGCTTCTTCCCCGAAGATGAAAATGAATACCGGCTCGTCCAGAGATACTTTACAGAAATAGAGGAAGCAGAAGGAATAAGATGGTATTCCTATTCCCTATTAGAGGAACAGCTTTTAAAAGTCGCCATCAAGGGATTATCCCAAAATATTGACCCAGAGGAGCTGAAAGCCGCCCTACGAACTAAAGGGCTAAGCCCAGAAGCGGCTAAATACATTCCGGCCAGAGGGGGGCGCCCGGGAGGCGTCTTTTTCGTGGCCCTCAAAAGAGACGTGAACACCACGTCAACGATTTATAACATCGACGAATTGTTAAGGTTCAGAGAGGTCAGAGTAGAGGCATGGCGCGGGAAGGCAGGACCCGCGCAATGCCATAAATGTCAAAAATTCCGCCACAGCTCTCATAACTGCCATCGAGAGCAGAGGTGCGTGAAATGCGGAGGCACGCACTTCGCACGGGATTGCGACAAGCCTCAAGACCAACCGCCCACCTGCGCCAATTGTGGAGGGCCCCACCCGGCTAACTACACGTCGTGCCCGGTATACCGGAAAGAAGCCCGCAATAAAAGAGCCGGCACAGTGGCGTCACAAAACGCCACAAGAACAAGAAGTGCTACAGACAGGGTCAGTGGGCAAGACCGCCTACACCACAACCAGAATATGGTAGAAGAGACCGCTCAGGCCTCCTTAATGGCCCCAGCGAATGATGGATTCCGCACGGCCACGAAACGCGCGTCCAGAGGCGCGAAACGTAAAAGTGGGAAAGTCAAAGTAAAAAGCTCCGCCGACGCCCCCGACTTTGATTCGGATGACGAATTCGCCCGAGGGATAAAGGCGATTGGAAGAATAGCAGCGGCGAACTCGCTATTTAAACAACTCATGACTCCATAATGCATCACACCCTAAGAATAGTTTATTGGAATGCCCAGTCGATGAGAAAAAAGATAAGATTAATAGATCACTTCCTCAAAGAGTACAACGTAGATATCATGCTTATCTCCGAGACTCATCTATCACCAAGACAAAAATTCAAAATCTCAAACTATTTTACGCTGCGCAAAGATGAAGCCACACCAGACGGGGTAGTTTACAGAGGGTTGGCGATACTTATCAAACGCACTATAGTCCATCAATGCATCCCGGTAGTAGAGCTCCAGTCGCTCTACGCGCTGGGAATCACGATAAGTACAGCGAACCAGCACCTCAGGATTCTCGCCGTTTACCGCCCCCCCAACCACCCCATAGCAACACTAATGAAGGATATAGATGCATTGTTGAATATCACGCCTTCAATCCTAGCGGGCGATTTTAATGCCAAGCATACGTATTGGAATTCATCTACCGATACGCCACTTGGCACACGCCTACTCCAGCACTCTGAAAGAAAAGGCTATGAGATATTTGGCCCGGAAGAGCCCACGCACTATAGCCCGACTTCTCAAGACGTCATTGATTTTACCGTCTTCGCGGGGCTCAATACCACCCCAAGGCAGACTGTCCTAATGGATCTTCCGTCGGATCACCGGCCAGTATTGATGGAAATAGATCTCACACCAGAGAGAGCTAGCTTCCCGAAAACACGGTACACTACGGACTGGACGAAGTTTAAAGCCAAAATACATGACTCAATCCACACGAAACCAATGCAGACTGCCGAAGATGTAGAATGGTTGACCGGTGAAATGACTAGCTGTATACTAACAGCCGCCGAGCAGGCATCCCGGCCAAAAGCCGAAAGCAGCCCTCTGAATCGACTACCTATAAAACTAGCTAACCAGATTAAAGAGAAAAGAGCACTAAGACGGCTCTGGCAACGCTCTAGATGCCCCTACACAAAGTCAAGATTAAATAGACTCATAGAAGAAGTGAAGGTGGCATTAGACGCCCACGCAAACAATTCATGGTAGACGCATATCGACTCTGTGGGGGAAAGTATACCATCGTTGCACAAATTGTGCAGAAATTTGACGGCTACCCCAGAGCCAATACGCCCACTATTATGGAAAGATCAGCTCTACTTTACGGCGGAAGACAGAGCAGAGGTATTCGCTAGCACAATAGAAAACCTAACCAAACCTTACCCGATAAGAGACGAACACCACAACTCACTAGTAAGGCAATATGTCAGTGAATACCTGATAGAAACGAACGCCCCGCAAGAACCCAACCCCCCGCCCTTCTTTACAACACCAAGAACGGTACAAAGGGTATTGAATACACTCAATCCCAGAAAAGCGCCGGGGCCGGACAAAATATCCAACAGTATGCTACGCCACCTACCGGCAAAAGCAATAGGTACGCTAACAAGATTGTTTAACGGGATAATACGCACCGGGCATTTCCCGGATGAATGGAAGCGCGGGATAATGATTTTAATTCCCAAACAGGGAAAAAACACACGCGATCCTACAAACTATAGACCAATTACCCTACTCAACACCATGAGCAAGGTATTCGAAAAAATCCTATTGAGAAATATGAAACCAGCCATAACCCTGAGGCCAGAACAGTTCGGCTTCAGGGAAGGACATTCTACTACATTACAGCTCGCTCGAGTAATAGACATTGCCATCAAGTGCCACAACAAAAAAGAGTTCATGGCTGCAGTCTTCCTTGATATGGAAAAAGCCTTTGATCGTGTGTGGCACGAAGGGCTTTTATACAAGCTGGCAACGACCACTGAAATTGGAACCCGCCTGTATCGAATAATCAATTCATTTTTGACAAACAGACGAGCAATAATACGGGTTGACAATAGCTACTCACGAGAAATCCACTTACAAGCGGGGGTGCCGCAGGGAAGTTGCCTGTCGCCCCTCCTCTACGCAGTCTTTACCAACGACATCCCGGTCGAAGGCAAGGCAAGCCTCGCATTATTCGCGGACGATACCGCCTACATGACCACCTCATTAAACAGGAATCGAGCGGCTAAATTACTACAGCCTACACTCGATGTCCTGCCGGAGTGGCTAGACAAATGGAGATTATCTGTAAACGTCGGAAAAACCCAGGCGTTCATCTCCAGAGCAGCGACCAGACAACCGCCGATGCTAACATTACAAGGCGAAAGCATTCCATGGAGCAATAACATCAAATACCTAGGAGTTATAATGGATCGCTACTTTACATTTAACCGCCAGGCGTCGACAGCACTAACACGCGCCAGAGTCGCAAAGAGGGCGTTGCGAACGGTACTGGGGTCCAGGCTCACACTAAGGACCAAACTGGGTTTATACAAGACCTACATTAGGTCCCGCCTTACCTACGCCGCCCCCGCCTGGTACGGATGCCTCTCAGAGACAACAAAAGAAAGACTCCAAAATTTTCAAAATAGCACCCTAAGTAATAACAGGGGCGCCACGATACGTTAAAACAAAAACGATATCGCGGGACCTACAAATGGAATCAATAGATGATTTCGCAGCACGCCTTACTACAAACATGTTTAAGAGGGCGGACGTATCGGTGCACCCTCACCTCAGAGGAATCGCACCGCTGCACGCCAGACCACCAGAAAATATTAACACAACGGACTACCCACGTGTAATTATACGCAGGAAGATTCTATGTAGACCCCAACTTAGAGAAATCATCAGGAATGATTAGTAAACGCCGCAGAGGCTCATCATTATGCCTCGAAATAAAATGACGCGGCCGTCGTTACGGTCGGAGATGACACCACCGCAAAAGGGGTATACCCTGAGGTGGTTTCCCCGCCCCCTCCTACACAAGGAGAGAGCGAGAAGAGCTCGGCTGACGGCTGACAACATATGTAGTTTAACCTCGAAGAAGTTTCTTGCAGATGATCAGTTGGGCCTACTATGCATTTTCCATACATTTATTTATATTAGGAACCAGTTGTATTTATTGTTGATAAATAAGTGTCCATTTGTTCCTAGTATAAATAAAAAATAAATTAGAATGGTGTAATCTTAGAATCAAGATTTACTTCGGAGGATAAATCTAAAACTTCTTTCAATGTATTCGAGCCTATTTCAATATTCAAGTCACGTGCCGCTCTTGAAAATTGAATACAAGATGAGTCTAGTAAAATGTACAAAATATTGTGGATATTTTTAAACAAATTTCTTGTTCATCGTTATTAATTGTAATATTTATTATAACTTTTATTACATTTGATCACAAAATGATTTGATAATATTAAGCGGTGATGTGGCCTCAGATCTACACGATGAAGCCATAGAAGAACTGTCGGTCAATTGCAGATATCGGAACAGAAAGACGTTAGAAAAAATCTTAATATCAGGTTATTATTTTTCTTCAATATTCAATCACCTAAATCATCTAAGCAAAGGTTTTGAACCTACATCTGTTTTTTTTTTTTTTTATTATTGAAGCGCGACAAAGTGACTGCTCTATGCCTGATGTTAAGCATAGTACAATCCAAAAACATCGGCAACCACCGAGAGACAGATTATCCATCGCCGGTCGCCGCTGTCATGCCGGCCATAATGACGAAAGTCGCCCGGTACTGGATATGCACAGGCTGATCCCGAAACGCGACGCGCAGAAACGAGTCACTATGACGGGCTTTTTCGCCATATACATGGTGGTTGCAACCCAGTCGGGCTGTAAAACCCTACCAACTATCGCCATTGCCTCGTTCGTTGATCAGCAGGGTGCACCACGTGCAGGTGAGGTTGGCTTGGGTGTTTCAAGTCTTAAGATGTTACTCGACACCGCTTACACCCCAAAATTTAATTTTAAAAAAATTATTATGTATTATGGAAAGATTAACCAGATCGAGTTTCTTGCCAGTTCTTGCCGATGATTGGTTTGTATTCCGCACCGGTGGTAGTTTTGACGTTCATAAGTGCCTTCTCAGGACCTAATTGAATAAAGAGTATTTTGATTTTGAAATTAATCGATATAATATCTAAACACGCTTTACCTAAATTATCATTATTTTTTATCTCATAAGAATATCTATAACACTACCTAATAAGCATATACGAGTGCTCGTTTAGTTGTAGAACTTCAACCATAGAGAAATAAATATATTTTTTTATTGATAACACTAAAGCACTTCAGTAGCTACAGAATAAAAAAGAATGAAGAAAACTGGCTGACTACGAACGAGATGTTTTTAACCGTTTTTCCACTGCCTATTTATATACAGACTAGCTAGAATCCTCAGGTAATAGTTACTTTGGGCTAACGCTAACACGCAGCGAAAGCTTTCAAAAGGAAGAAAAAATCCTGATTTTGAAACATTCTTCATTGGTGCTTCACTCCTATTGGTCTTAGCGTGATGTTATATAGCCTTCCTATATGATTCCAGTCTCGATAAATGAGCTATCTAACACTGAAATAATTTTTCAAATCGCAACAGTCGTTCCTGAAATTAGCGAGTTAAAGCAAGCAAACAAACCTTCCAGCTTTATAATATTAGTATGCGACATGTCGTGAAGGAGTCATGCGATAATTTTAACTCATTTGTCTAACGACACAGCTCTGTCTACCATCACAGTGTTTTTTTAAGCAACATACCAATAGAGAGTTATAGAGAGCATACGTGGAGAACTTTCTCCCCATGGACTGTCCGATCTACAAATAGGCTATTCGCGTCTGGCTGAAGAGGCGCAAATTAAAACCGAACAAAGGTTCGTACCCACTGAGCCGTGTATTCCATTAAGCACTCCAAATGGATTCCCGTCCACTGAATAACATGTTTTTATACCTCTATTTTCAAATCAACAGGTCTCGATTGAATCGATTTCATTATTTGCGAACAGTGATGTGGAAATGTTTTTGTACTACTATAATGTTAAGTAACTCTTCGAGTCTGTTAAATTTTCACCAAAGAGAGAACGCTTGTTTGCCATATCAGGGTTATTGATTTAGATAGGGTAGCAGTAGGGTATTATCATTGTGTGGTTGCATAATTCGCAGTACAGTGTACATACTATTTGTTTCTGATGGAATTCACTACGGTAATGGATGCGTCTATGATTGCATTCCAAACTTTATTAATTCAATGGTCCCTAGTGAGAGCGAATGAAATTGCACCAGTTCATACGGAATAATGATCGCAATATAACTAGTAAGGAAAAGGGAGCGAACCACCCATTTTTAGTATCATAACCAAGGAATTGAATATTGCCCAAAAATCGGCAATGACTTCTGAGCATCGAAGATGGGCTTGCGGGTGTTAAGCGCAGAAATTGTAGTGAATGCACAAGTCCAAGATAGGATGTGTGTGTACCTACGTATTCCACTTGCGTCTTTTGACAATTCGTGGGAGGTTATGTCTTTGGACCTCAAATAGCAGACGTACATTATGACCAGCCTACACTTGCCGGGTTAAATGGATAAATTATAATGCTACATTTACAGTGTTAAAATATATCCGTTTCTCTTTCAAAGGTACATAATCTGACTGAGTTAGTTTAGAAACCACTCAACCACTTCTGCTACCGTTTTCCTTGTGAAATACGTACTAAGTAACGAATGTACATTGTACCCGTCATTCGATTTGGCATGTCATGGCGAAGAGCGAGATAGTAGGTTAGGTTCGGTTACGTGTAGCGTTATCTTTGTCTATCGCATTAATTCCGGTGTGAAATAGACATCGCTTTACAAAATCGAAATAAGTTGATCTTAGCTGGACTTCCCATTCTTCTTTGCGGTGTGCCAAAGCTAATGTTAATATTTCTAAGTTAATTATTATCTGATTTATGTTAAATATACCTTTGTTCTTACTAATAAATATCTTTGCTTTACTCCACCAATTGTATAAATAAAGCTGCCTGTGAAAGGAACTCCGCTCATGTAAGGTTTAGTAAACAATGGACAATAATTTCTTAATCAGTTTTATGCATTAAGCGAATATTTCAAATGAGTTTCAAATCGTTGAGTTATCAAAGACTTACCAGAGTTAGATAATGGTCTATTGTTGTCTACGGATCACTTAGCGTTTACAGAACAAACTCCATTATGAAAGGTAAATTCTAATATTGGATTTAGATTATAAATGATAAAGTCATTATCGTGGTATTTTTGAAAGGTGATAATCAAATTTGATATTTGTAATAACTATAAACTTAAAAAGTCACATTGTCTCATACAAAAACCCGAGATGCCTTTTGCAGTCCTTTCAAATAGTTCAAGTAAGTTTGAATTTGTAAAATCATAAGTTGCTTAACTATGACCACAATTTTAGCGAGTTATTATTGGGTGCTTTGGCGGCCAGTTTTCAGTACTACTTTTATTCGAGATTTATTATTCTTCTATATTATTTTTATTCGAGATAATTGTCTTGGGTTTTTATATGTCAATGCATTGCCGCTATTATTACATACCAAATGAATTTGAGTAAACAATATAAACACGATTGATCGATGATTGAACATCATGAAGGCTTGGATAATATTTTGTATTGAGAAACTATTTCGTATCTATTTTACTACAACTTGTGTCTAGATGTCGCTGTAGTACATCTCCATTTGTGCCGTTCAATCAATTATTGTGAAGTCGTGTGTATGATGATTAAATAACGATTATATCCACAATATATCTATATTCATTTCGTTATAACTCATCTATTAATTACAACAGTAATTAGACGACATAATAATACTAGCGTAAGCATTAAATGAACGCGATTAAGTATTATTTCTTAAAAACATATTTTTATTTCACGGTACAAGAAGTTGTTCTCATTATCTATGATAAATATTATGATTTCCTATAGAGGATAAGTAGTAATACTAAAAAATGAGCAGTCACAGGAAGCCTGGCAGATGTGAAATAACGAAATTGTTCACATCGAACGAATCTTAAATTCTCAAATTACTATAACTATAGGTATGCGAGCTCAATATAATAAGAGAGATTGCGCACAGTCACTTGCGCACGGCAAAGCATCGCTACGTCTCATAGACTCACCACGCCAACAATCAGGTTTACCCTCGCCTATAGATGTTTCCCATCAAAATAAACAGAAACTACTGATCATTAATCAAAACAAAACAAGGTTTGTGGAAAAAAAAACAATTTTCAGACAAAGTCACAGCCTTCGACAAGTGTATACAATACGTGTCTAAATTGGAGGAGACTTTATGACAATGACGTCACAATTGCCAGCGTCCGTAGGCTGTTTGTTGTGCCATCGTGTTTTGCATACACGCTTTGATTGGAAATATGCTAATGAAGCATATGTACAGAGCCGGCCTACCTAATGAATATTTTATAAGCATTAGCTCGGGAAATTGTGACCGATTCATTGGAGAGAACAGAGAGTGTTTTAGCTGACGGTTATTCGCAAGTAAGTATAATTTTTTTGTACACATTGTTTTTATTTATCAAAATAATATTAACTTTTTTTTTCGAAATGTCTACGCTATTGACCTAGCAAGGTTTTAACAGCTTCACCGGACTACTAAGGCGAGCGCTTAAGGCACTTAGCCGACTTTATTTTGGCAACCAGCTCACGGGTGCACGGCACACCTCGGCTTGGCTGTTGCCTGTTGCATGCAAAATCGCGATCTATCTTAGCTAACCTAGTTAACTATTCATATATGTATGAGTTGTTGAAACGTATATGTGTACCAAGCATACACGCCTCAACAACTCCTCCATATATATATTATCGGAAAATTGAGAGTTTTTCAGTTCGATAAGGGAAAAAAAGTAAACCCTTCCACTTTCATGTGTAAGCGTGAGGCGCGCACGTGTGTGGGGGTGATCGTGTAGTGTTGCAGCGGTGATGTATATTTGTATGTCACCGTATCGCGCAAGCAACGCACTCAAGGGCTCCCTACCGAGGGATCGAACCTAGGTTTGAGCCGCTGCCGTGGGAGGCCTAATCGGGTAAAATAATATTAACGAATCTATACTTCACTATATAGTATAAAACAAAGTCGCTTTCTCTGTCCCTATATCCCTATGTATGCTTATATCTTTAAAACTACGCAACATATTTTGATGCGGTTTTAATAGATAGAGTGATTGAAGAGGAAGGTTTATATGTATAATAACATCCATTAAATAGTTGAGAAATACTGTTATTTTTGAGGTTTCTAATGTGATGTCCTAAATAATTTCATTTTTTCTGCTTACATTGCAACAAACACAGGTTGAACCCTACGAGATTTATCAAAATAAGATACGCAGGAAATTTTCATGGTATAGGGAAATGGGAATTGTTTTACTTCAAATTTAACGCGTGCGGGCCACGGGCAGTAATGAATAAATCAAAACTACTCGATCGATTTTAACTTTTTTTTTTTTTCAGTGAATGACATAAGCTATATATTTTATACACGTGCGAAGCCGAAGCGGGCCGCTAGTAATATTATAAAGCTGAAGAATTTGTTTGCTTTACCGCATTAATCTCGGGAACTATTTGTCCAATTTGAATTATTACAATTTATTACAAATTATTTCAGTGTTAGATAGCATTAATCGAGAAAGACTATAGGCTATTATATATTTTATTATTATTATTATTATATATTTTTAGTAATCTGGATGATAAAGAATATTAACACGCGATAGAGTTTTCTATACGGAAAAATTAGAAGTTTAAAAAAAATTAAAGTTATTATTAACGCAATGTCAATTCAAAGAATCAAGTAATGATAACGAAATTATTTTTAAATACATTTCTGATTACAGATAGATAACACATTGTAGTTTGACCACAGATTACAATAACAAATAGCTTTGGTTATCTATGTTGCGGTCTACCTAGATGACACTTAAAGCACGGCAATATTAAAAAATTAAAGAAAACTACATTTTTTTCTTTACATATATTCAACTAGAAATAACCTGAGACTTTCTCAGCATTAAATAATATTCTAACAGTTGATAATAGTCATATAATATGGCCTAGCATTACCTAACGAAAAGATATACATGTGTCATGTTTTATAGTGAACGACTGGTCGAGTTTAGTGATTGTCGATCTCAGATATATTATCATTGATTATTAAATTTTGTATGTAGATTAAATAGTTTACTTCAATTTAAAACTACCATGTAACTTGTTTTCCGACTGTTGGCCAGATGGATCTCTTATATAGCTTGACTAAATTTGGAGGCTAGGGCTAAAGTAGTTGAACTTCGGCCTTAACTTTGCATACAAATTTCATAGATTTTAATCGAGATTACTAACCACAGGAACCATATCTGTACATTGGCACGATACATGTATATCTCACAAGAATGCGTATATCATTTGGGGTCTGGCAATGTTGGTTACGGGTAGTTAACAATAGCTAAAAACATCCTTATAAGACCTATGTATGTACTACGAGTACATTGGAGTGTAGTGTTCATATGACACGCATTTGCAGTCTGTTCGAAAGATCCATTCTGAATGACTAGTGAAAAGTTTCGGAGACCATGAGTGAGGCAGCCTTCCGACTAGAGCCGAACAGTACCGAGAAAGACCCAAACAGTGACCGCCTATGTCGAATGCAAGTTACCAACTTAGGGGTTTGACTCCAAATTAAGTAGATAAGAGAACCGGATCGGATTTTTAGGGGATTTATATTTTTGAAGGGTACTTTTAGGGGCTTTTTTATTGATTACATAACCTGTGATAACTTAATCCAGCATTCTTACTGTAATCATTTAATTTAACCAATTGTTATGAAGAAAAATATTTAAATATTGCACTTGTAGAAATTGAAAAAAATATAGATAAATGTAATATTCTCAGGAGTACCTAACTTATTGGAAAAGATATTAGACTTTAAACTTAACCAACATTTACTTGATCACATTTCTGACATAACCCTTATTATATTATACATATTATCTATATTTACTGTCTATAAATTCTCTTCAATTGATCGGAAAAGTTTCATATAATTTTTTATTTGGATATATTTTTAATACTTGACAAATGAAGAAAAGAATTCACAGTCAGCTAATCAATCACAAAGGTGACAATTTACATAATATTCATAAACTTTGCAACGCAAATATTAAAATAACAATTAAATTATCTATACATAAACATATGCATACGTTCCACTGTGTTGTAATATTCTCTAAACTTTGCGTTCGTATAAGTAGAGTTAAATTTTTTAGTATTATTTGTTATGTGGTACCTGTACTAGGCCTAGCCTATATCACAGGTGCTACAACCTTCTATTTTCATATTACTGTACTTTAATGTGATGTAGTGTTATGTTATTATTTCGTTATTACAAATAGATTTTCTGTTTGATCGTACGTTAACGTCAGAAGCCACTGTGTAAGATTTGATTTCAAAATATATTTAGTCTTACCTGTTATATTATACACTTATGGATTTCCGTCAATCTAAGTGTCATAATTATTTATTTTTATTTTAGAGGGGGATATTCAAGTAATTGTGGCAATTTTAGAAGCTTTTGACTTTAGCTTTAGAGGTAAATATTTTTGAGAATTAGTAACTTTGGTCGCGCTGTCAAATCCGTGCATAACAGTCGACTAACTTACCTAAAAGCATTTACAGTAATACAAGATTTAAAAAATTAAACACAAGTAAAATCACTTGGCACAGCTAGTATAGCATATATATTATTTGGACGTTACAAGAAAAAATACGTTCGAAATATATCCCTTAGAATATAAATTGCTCATAGGAAAATAAAAAATACACGAGGAAAAATAAAGGTGGCGACGTAGATATTAGAAATACATTAAACATAATAATGAAAAAGCCTCTAGCCTGAGCGGTAACTTTATATTCTATTTTACGAGCTCGGTCCTAGGGTTGTTATGCGAATATCATAATAATTTACGGGTTCGATTCCATACAACTTTATTAAGTACCTAGCTTTATGTGAATTTATGCAGATATCTTGGGTAATAAAAACAGGAGAATATTAAAAATAGACGACATATTTATGTGTGTTCGTTAGGTGAACTTGGAGCAATTGAATGTAAATAATAACATTAATATAAACAATAACACTACATTGGTTAATACAATAATACGAATCTAAAAATAGTTATGAAATATCTGCAAAGATGTGAACGTTTTGGCGACTTAAGTGAAAACGTCGGCATTCTTTGTTTTTTCGTACTGACTACACCATTGGCCTAGCAAGATCTTTATAGCTTCACCGAACTACGTCGGCACTCTTTTCGTTGGCCGCCTTTTAAAGAAACTGGTCAATAGTATAGTTTAAATAATGATCCCGATAAATGTAACTATATAATAAATGTAACTATACCCGACTAGGCTTCCCACGGCAGCGGCTCAAGCCTAGGTTCGATCCCTCGGCAGGGAGCCCTTGAGCCCTTGCGCGATACGGTGACACACAAATATACATCACTGCTACAACACTACACGATCACCCCCACACACGTGCACGCCTACACGCTTACACATAAAAGTGGAAGGGTTTACTTATTTCCCTCATCGAACTGAAAAACTCTCAATTTTCCGATAATAAATACATGGAGGAGTTGCTGAGGCGTGTATGCTTGGTACACATATACGTTTCAACAACTCATACATATATGAATAGTTAGCTAGGTTAGCTAAGATAGGTCGCGATTTTGCATGCAACAGGCAACAGCCAAGCCGAGGTGTGCCGTGCACCCTTGAGCTGGTTGCCAAAATAAAATCGGCTGAGTGCCTTAAGCGCTCGCCTTAGTAGTCCGGTGAAGCTGTTAAGACCTTGCTGGGTCAATAGCGTAGACATCTCGAAAAAAAAAAAATGTAACTACCAAATAGAACACATGTATTTTTTAAATGAAATATAAATCCAATGAATTTCGTCTCTTAATGCATTTGTAGGGAGCTTTGGTACTGATATGAGAGGCCGCGGGTTCAATCTTGCGTTTTTTTTTTGGAAGTGACTATGTTATTGGCTTTGCAAGGCCTTTAAAGCTTCACCGGACTGCTAAGGCGAGCGCTTAAGTCGCTCAGCTGATTTTATTCAGGTAACATGCGCAAGGGTGGACGGCACACTTCGGTTTGGGCTGTTACCGAAAGAACCCGATCTGATCTAGTTAAACTATTCATACATATTTTTGTTAGTGAATAATACAATTAAAATTGTATGATTCAGAAACGCTTTCATGCATATCGGAATCAATCTTTCACATTAAGTAGGTACTAACTTTATTGCAATGAGCATAATTGTCTGTTTACGTGTGTATTATTTATACATTTTCATATCTAATTACGATAATACAAGGTATGATTTAATTTGAAATGACACAGTTATGTGTAAAAATTGTTTTCTTCTTAATTTTAATTTTGACTAAACGCTTCCATCCCTATTTTTTAAGCAATATAGATTTACTTGCATTGTATTTTGTAATTCCTAATTGTTCCCAATAATCCTTTTACCGATTTTATTGTAGTGATATATTATAGTCTAGATAATCATTTTAAAAGTTCTCTGTGTTTAATAATTTGATGATGATATTTTGTAGGTTGTAGAGGCACGCTGAATCTATTACTGATCTCAGCATGAATGGGTTAGCTCGCTCCCGGTACTACCACCCGACTCACAGAAACATCGACGTGAAGTAACAGTGCATGCATTGTTATCAGTGAGAGCGCCAGAAGCTCAACTCCTTTCCCTCTTCTCCTTTCTTTCTATCATCCCCCCCCCCCTCCAAACACAGACTGGCAACGCAATTGCGAGACCCATGGCGTTACTAGTGTCTACGGACGGCAGTGATGATTTAACATCAGGTAACCCGACTTTTCGTTTGACTCTCATAAAGAAAAAATAATGACGCTGTAGTCTGAGATAGTAAACACGCTAAGCCTAGAGGAGACTGGCTTTCAAATACAGCTGCCAGAACACATCAACAAATGCTTGGCGACAGACTTTCAATTTGACAGCATTAGCTAGACAGGTGGACTTTAAAAAAACCCTAACATTGCGCTATCATGGTTTCATCACTAACTTTTCTTCACCGAAAATCCCGACTCAGTTGTTAGGATTCGAACTTAAGTCCATCTACGCAGTATCCGAACACGTTATCAACTAAACTATCATCGCTTTTAATAAAACTCTTATAAAAACTGATTCAACAATGAACACTTCAATTTCATTTATATTTGTTGAAAATGTTTTTATGTTCTTGCTATGGAACATTTAAATAAACCCTGTTAAATGAACCATTTAACCTTAAACTGGAATACAGGATTTTCCAGTGCATGTGTTGTTTTTGCTCAATTAAACCTACAATTGAATCCAGATGCGAATGTTTTAAGGTCAGAACGTGTATCGTACACGGATCTTGGTGTGTGATACAATTGGTGAGTTTTAGGCGGCTGAATTTATTAAACATAATATTTTATAGGTTTTACCATTGATCTCTATATTGTCTGATGGCAAATGACTGTGACTTGAATGTTAGCGGTGTCTACGTATATTTAAATTACATGTACCTGCGTAAACAACCACCACTCGCTTCATTCCGAAATAGTCCTAAGAATGAAATACGTTAATCTAGTGTTTTCCAACCTTTTTCATGACACGGCCCCTTTAATATGAAGAAATATTTCGGGACTCCTCTACTCGCAACACCGCTACGACGACTCGTTGCCTTTCTTCATGTATTTTATTTTATAACAAATATTCAACACAAGACATTTATTCATTTTCATAATTTTTAATTCATTTTTTGTATTTTTGCCTGAAATTGCGGGTCCAGGATAACATTTCCGTTTATATTTTTTTAGAAATAAATTTGTTAAAGATGTTTATGATTTCACAAAGTTAGAAACTACTCCAAAGATTCCGACCAATATAATTATAATGTTTGAGTTTTTCTTGAAATTGAGAACACATTTTGATATTATTTTCTCCAGGCAAATATGATAGTTTTGGCGGCCTTGCACATTTATGCCACTGATACTAACATTAAGTCTAAGGAACGGGCTCTTAAATGCAGCTTTTGGAAGAGACCTGTAGGTGCTTGGTGACAGATTCTTTAAATGAAGAATTGTAGCTTGCTAAGCGAGTATTAGAAAGTACCGTGCCCGCATAATATGGTCTCATCATGGTGGTTTAATCAACCCAAATTTTATCTCGAGAATCTAGCCAGGAATCGAAACTGCGTCGATCAAAGCAACGTTTGAACACACTGTTAATGAACCATAATTGTTTCTAAATAATTTTCTGAATCGGATCACAAACTCTATTTATAATATGCGTATATAAATCGCTAGTATTAACAACACTCTGTAGTATTCACCGGTTAATGTTATGACACCGAGAGATGTCACTAGTTGTTACGTTGGCTTTTGACATTGATTAGGTGATGTAGTGCGGATATTAGGAAAAAGGAATTAATCAATAGTTAAGAAGCGTTGATGAGTGGTCTAAAAGGGAGGTTTAATCGTTTTGTGGCTAAAGGTTTAAGTGTACTGTGATAATAATATAGTAGACTTGAAATCATCATAATTTTCACAATGAATATATTAGTGGATCGTATTCGTCACGGGGTAAGTTATATTACTTATTAAATGGGTAGCGTCAAAAACAACATAGCCTCAATATTAATTCACCTGAATTTGATTACAGTTTACAGAAACACCCTTAACAGTTAGCTTAATCGAATCTATCTATCTAATACCTTTAAACGAGTAATTCTTGTATATTTTTATATTTGTATATATTCAGGATCTCGGAAACGGCGTCATCTATTTCTGTGATACTTAGTATGTAGGTAGTTTCGGGGACGATAAATCGATCTAGCTAGATTTTATTCATAGAAAACTTTTTCAACTAAGATATCAGGCAATGAAAAAATAAAGCTAGAATATCAAGATAAAATTCGCCATCGCTGTTAAAACAAAAATAGCTCAGATGGATATTGGTTGCTTCGAAAATCCGTGTAACCCCAGTTCAAATCCGAGTGTATATATTTTTTTTTATTTGTAAAAAATGATAATTTTGTAAGGCGAACTTAACAATTTATTTTAATTACATAAATAATTTTGTTATTATAATTATAAGAGAGTGATTTTTTTAAATATTTTTTTATGTGAAAAAATACTAATTTTTGTGAGGCAAATCTAACAGTTTATTTTAATTTAATTTAAAAAAATTTAAAGAACCGAACTAGGCTCGGTCGCTCAGGTACTATTTCATTATGCGTAACGGAGTACACTGAGCGAAACCAATTTTCGGCATATTTGGAGCTGTTGAAGTGTCCACTGAGGCCAATAAGGTCTGCATACATAACAATCTTCTCACACATCTCCTTTGAAGATGAACCCACTTCACTACAACACTTTTAATTCTTATATTAATTACCATGATCGATTAAATACCATCAAAATCCTGTAAAATGCACCACGGATCGCAAAGATCGCGTGACTTCAAGCGAAACGGCCAAGGTCGAACACATATGATATGGTCCAGTCCAGACCGCACAAACAAACTGTGTAAGTGTTGATCGATTAATCCATTCTCAGTCTTCATTATATTTTAAAGTATATAATATACGATATAGTAAACAAGACGATTCCAAAAATAAATACGAGTGTGTCAGAAATTTTAAAAAAGTTCTGGGAACTTTGGACGCGATATTATAACAAAATCAGAGAAAATTATATATGATTTTTTTTATTAAAATATTTAGTGTATTAATTTACATATTCTCAATTAATAATGATAATAAGATTAGATTATTTTAAGGAGTAAGGAGTCTATGAAATAGCGCTGTGTATATGTTTTCGCATGATGGTTAACCCCCCCGACTGATTTTTAAGACAAAGATCTTAAAATCGCGATCATGTTTTGATTGTTTTTATTTCACGACATCGTATATGGTAAACGTCAGGGTTTAGTAAAAAAAAGTTCTTACAAATGAAAAAAAAATAATTAAAAACCCATTTTACATAAAATGCATGATTTTACGATAAACAATTTATTTTTCAACGTTCTATACGGAGCTTAAGCTGTATGATTTTGGACAGTCGAGGGGTTGGTCAAAATAAACAATTAAATGTAAAAAAAAAATATATGGATTACATTAAAAATAAAGTTTCTTTTAGATTTACTTACAGTATGAAGTTCTTAAAGTTAATTTCTATATAATAAAGTCGACTACAAATTGAAATATTAATAAATCCGTATACAAAATGAAAAGTAATACTCTTTACCCGTTGATCCTTCGATTTTGTTGACATCAAAGGCACATCATATTCAGACCCTTCGACAAATAATAATCCATCAAAGGCGACAGAAAAGGGTAAAGGAATAAATACAAGATTTCGTTAAACTTTGAGCCGTTATTAAATGAATGTTAGTGATTTTATGTATGATTGTTCTTTTATGAACATAATTGTAGCTGTAGGATTATTTTTTTTCTTCGATCTGACTACGCTATTTACCTAGCAGGTTCACCGGACTACTAAGGTGAGCGCTTAAGGCACTCAGCCGATTTTATTTGAAAGCTGTCTCAAGGGTGCACGGCTCACCTCGGCTGGGGCTGTTACCTTATACATGTAATTCGCGACCTATCTGAGCTAACGATTCATACATATATGAGTTGTTGAAACATATATGTCTACCAAGCATATATACCTCAACAACTCTTTTATTTTTCGTATCAGATAATTTCCTAAACTATTTCAGTTTGATAAAGGAAAAAGATAAAACTCTTCCACTTTCATGTGTACGCGTGAGGTGATATGTGTAATATTGTCGCAGTGATATAAAACTTTGTGTCACTGTATCGCGCGAGCGGCGTACTCATGGGCTCCAAGCCTAAAGAACGGACCTAGGCTTGAGCCGGTGCCGAGGAGAGCCTAATCTGGTGTGCGGTAGAGAAATTTACCCCCAGACCAAGGCGGCATGATCTGTGGTTACGTGGGCGTGGTTGTAGGTTAGGTTTTTCTTTATTACTAGTTAATACACATTAATTCATTTGCTCAGCTTTTTATCTCAATGATATGTTTTGTGTTAAGTTTAATAAGTCTCACATTCGAAATCTTAGAAATTGGTGAATTTGTCATGTAGTAGATTTTATTCATAATCTTGTGTCATTTGAGTCTACATTTTGTAATATTAGGAGTGTTTTACGTAATATAGTTCTGTTAGTGCGCACAAGTGAAGTGGATGGGAATAATACCACGGAGCATGAAATTGAGATGCCACAAAAACTGCCTGGTAAGTTCTAACAATGATGCCATAATTTTGTTACAACATTGAAAGTATTACAACACACTTATATTATTATTACCAACACTACAATATCAGTGCCAGTCTAGAAGGTGGGCTGCAAAAAAAAATAATACAAAGTTTTACTTAATTTAGAACTTTCTTTTGGGGCAATATTTAGGATAGTACGGTCAATATATAACCAAAACTTAAGAAAAGCAATGAGAAAAGCATATTTTTTCGCTTTTAAAATAAATAAAGAAGTCATAAGCAACGACTGTATACATTAGATAAGTAATTTGGAACTAAAATTCGGTCATAATGTCGAAGGGCTCGGCTGTGAATTATTGTCGTGAGTGCCGCGGACAGCGAACTGCTCACATTAGCATAATTTTATTAAGGTGTGGGTGAGATAGATATATTACAATATTTGTAAAGGTACCTATATTCTATTTATGACTAACTTTTCTCAGGGATTCACACAAGTGAACTATAAAATAATTATGTATAAACATTAAATTTAGATACAGTTGTAGGAATATTAAAATTTTATCTTTTTCTACGAAGATAAAGTATAGGCAAATTCAACTTTGTCCTAACGTTCTTGACTTTTTAAAGGTAATAACTGCACGTAAACGTAAACTGTGTATTTTAAATTTTGCAAGTAACATAAAAATAACTGTTTATTTAATTTAGATAGATAAAACTTCGTCAATGAGTAACTAACGAATTTGAGTTTTTGGCGGGACTTCAGTCTGTCATGTAGTGGATTTTATATATTATTCATAATCTTGTGTTTCTTGACTCTATATTGTGTAAAGTTGGTGGTGTTTTATGTAATATGGTTAGTTTATTATTATTCACTAATGAGTGAAGTGAATGGAAAATAATACCACGGAGCATGAAATTCTGAGGTGCCACAAAAACTCCCTGGAGGGTTCTAACAAGAGATCTACCATATTGTTAGAATATTGATTGACACGACGCTTGATATTGTAATGATCGTACGACGCTTGTAATATTATTGATTACTCGACAATGGCAGTAATAATCTGAAAGATTGATTGCCAAAAATAAAGTTAAAAAAAAACTAACGAATTATTAATGGACACAATAATTTCGACACATATTTAAAAGCGACATTTATATGAAATTAGGACAAACGTTTAAAGCATTTATCTCACGCGCGGAACATAAAAAACCACCCACCTGGCACAAACGGCTCACCGTTTACAAACAACAAAAAAATAATATAATTACACACTTGTAACAAAATCAGATACACTGTTACTTGATAGAACTGTTCACTGAGCGACGGAACCGTAAACTGGGCTTAGTAACCCAAACGAATCGTCAAAAAAATATGACGAATGCCATTCTGTCAAAAAATGACGACCTCGACCGCCCTTATTCGACGAACTTACTTCTACAGCTAAACAAAACGCCCACATCCCTTCTTATCAACACAATAAGCTTTATTATTTAACAGGCAATGAATCAACGAACGGTAATCATAATTTTGTCACTAAGCAAAAAATCAGCCAAAAATATTACCTTTATCACGGTATCGTAAAGTCCAATTTCGCATGAAAGAGTCATTTTCTTCGTGATAAAATGAATATTATTTACTCATTTAAAAAAAATGTTTACCTGTTCCCGAGATAAGACTAATCGGTTATGTTTTGTTTGACCGTGGTGTGACGTAAACGAGCCGGTTACCTCAACGTCTACACGCTTCAAATAGGCGAATGCTTTCACTGAAGTATTACTTTTAGGGTTCCTTGAGTAATCCGTACTTTATTTAAAAATTGAACTGTAAAAAATGATTCGTTGAATTCTTCACAGAATCTATGTTGATTTTTATTAGAGTAGCACGGCAACGTGACTGCACTATGCCTGATGGTACCAGATTAGGCACCCCTCGGCTGCGGCTCAAGTCTAGGTTAAATCCCTCGACAGGGAGCCCTTGAGTGCGTAACTTGCGCGATACAGTGACACAAAATTTACATCACTGCTACAACGCTACACGATCACCCCCACACACGTGCACTCCTACACGCTTACACATGGAAGTGGAAGGGTTTTATTTTATTCCCTTATCGAACTGAAAAAACTCTAATTTTCCGATAAAAAAATATATGGAGGGGTTGTTGAGGCGTGTATGCTTGGTACACATATGCGCCTCAACAACTCAAACATATATGAATAGTTAGCTAGGTTAGCTAAGATAGGACGCGAGTTTGCATATAACAGGCAACAGCCAAGCTGAGGTGTGCCGTGCACCCTTGAGCTAGTTGCCCAAATAAAGTGCCTTAAGCGCTCGCCTTAGTAGTTCGGTGAAGCTGTTAAGACCTTGCTAGATCAATAGCGTAGTCAGTTCGAAAAAAAAAGCCTGATGGTAAGCACAATGCAATCCAAAAACAACGGCGACTGCCGAGAGATACGTCATCCTTCGTCGGTCGCCACTGACATGCCGGCCTGCATAAATGCCTCTTCAAGTTACGCTTGAAGGACTCCATATTATAGGTAGGAAAGAACACACTAGTCGGGAGATTGTTACACACCTTCACGGTACGGCAAAGTTAGGATGTTGCGAACTTTTTAGTTCGTGCTCAGATTGGATTTACCGTAAAACAGTGGCTCCATAGACCAGCGTGCGTGGTTCGGTTGTGAAAAGGAGAGGAAGGGATTAAATTGAACACCTCTGCAGAACACTCGCCATGATACAGACGGTAGAACACGCTCAGTGAGGCAATATCCCTGCGCAGTTGAAGCGGCTCTATAAACTCTGTAATGTCTGCATCATTAACAATGCCGACAGCTCATCTCAACAACCTGTCCAGGGCATCCAGTAAGTATTTAGCGGAACCGTCCCAGAGGTGCGAACAATATTCCACGCAAGGCCGAACTCATGCTTTATAAAGAAGATATAGCTGATCAGCCTTTGTGTACGCAAAACAGACAGATAGTCGTTAAAGTCATTAATTATTTAATTTTATTTATTTAATCTTTATTGTACACTAATTATACACATATATTATAAAACATTTCAAATTTTGTTATTAGTACAAAGCGGCCTTATTGCTAATAACAATCTCTTCCAGTGATCTTTGGTGGTTACGGGAATCGCCTCACGTAACAGAACCCACTCAGATTCTTACCGAATGTCGAATTTCATTCTGATAACCATTTGATCACATTTTAATCGATGACCACATCTCTTAAATTAAAGTTTAGCTCTGACTATCCGATTACAATTATGTTGATCGTTAGTGACATCTGTGTCGATTGTAGGTAGTAGAGCCACGCTGAAGCTATTACTGGTTTCAGCATGAATTGGACGGCTCGCCCGGGGTAGTACCACACTCTCATAGAAAACCCAGATGAAGTAACAGTGTTTGCATTGTTTCGTTTCGTTCGGTCAGTGAGAGTACCGGAGGCCCACATCCTCTACCGCCTCTCTCCTCATTCATCCCCATTTCCCCAAAGACAGGCTGGCAATGCACTTGCGACTCCCCGGTTTTGTTAGTGTCTATGGACGGTGGTGATCACATAACATCAGGTGACCCATCTGTTTGGTTGCCCCATATGATATATGTATAAAAAAAGTTTTAAGTTGATTTTTAATGATAGATATTTGATCACACATTAATCGGTGATCACTCTCTCGAAATAGGACCTAGGTAAGGTCTTAGTTGTGACTATTCGATAACATATGATCCTAGTTTTAATAGTAACTAATTCCTTATATTAGACTAGTAGACAGACGTTTCAAGTTCAGATTAATTATTTATTTTTTGATAGATATTAATTTTAAACTTTAATTCTATATTTATTAGGTGCTCCTTAACAATATTTTTGAAGTGAAAATTCTAATGCGACTGCCAACAAGGTTGCGTCAATCGTTTAACGCTACTATGGAGGCGTATGAAAGCACCGTTGCGTTAAACGTTTAACGCTCCTGGGGAATGGGAATAGAAAGATACAGAGCGAGAGTGAATGCGTGGTACTCGAATGCATGCGCGTAATATACCTGTTATATGTATTTATTTATATCAATTTCTACCCCTTCCTATTTTCATTTCCACATTACGAAGTTTTACTTTTACCGCGCGGAGGGACTCCACGCCCTATTTTTTTCTATTGTTAATATATGTCAAGGTCAACTTTGGCGTAGTTATAGAGCAAACCCGTGAACTAAAATACAGAATAATAAGTACTGCCCAACTGTGAGTCTGACCCACACGAAGGATCCCGATTTAAATAAATCCGATTCACGCCTGACCGACCTTTTTTATTGGGCCCTTCAAAAATTTTATTTTAGCAAACAATCTTTAAATTATGTCGTCCGAGTATCTGGAGAAGGCAGCCCTATTATTTATTGCAGGTCGAGGTTTTTTGTTAGGGATTTTTAAGCTGTTACACAAATATAAGAGATTTGTGACACTGAATACAATTTTCACGCTTTAGTGAATATGGTGTTCGAATTAAAAAAAAGTAGGTTGAATTATCACTTTCACTGTCATTACCGTTTCTATTTTTTTTTCTATTATAAATTTCTTCGAATGACTACAGCTGTAGTAAATAGGTAGCTACAAAAAGGTGAAACAGGTTTTAAAAAACAGTGCGTGTATAAGAGTGTACACGCAGAAGAAGTTAAACTTCTTTGGTATATATTTATTTAAATTTATTACAGATTTTCATGGATAATATGAAACGTAACTATCTCTCTTTCTATCTTCACTAACTTAAATCTTCCTCACAACTTCCGTTCGCCTCGCCCGATGACACTTTTCGTAACACTGCCGTCACGCATTCACCAGTTTACTCCCCAAGTCAAGCATGCGTAAAGAAGTTTACTTCAAGAACACATTAATAATTCAATTTAAGCTTTATGATCAGTAATAACAATTCAACCTACGATTTAAAAAAACGGGTCGTTTAATCATTACATTTTATTGTTAAAGATAAATTAACACACTTAATGGGTTCCTCAAAATAATTAACTTCGTAAGTAAGCAAGGAATCAGTATGAAATAATTACTTTTTATGAATCATACGAAGTGGATTTTTCAATACTGCCCATTACGAGCAATTGACATACGAATTCGCACTTAATAAATGTGAATGCGAGTTTTAAAATTCCCAGTACTATTTACGTTACACGGAACAATTTATAAATACTT